>CM048823.1:25593665-25776943 GCA_026586065.1 Dioscorea zingiberensis
ATGATCAACATGGAAGGTTTCCCCACCCTTCCTCAACGCTATCTCACCCAACTCCCCTTGGTATCAACAACCAAAGCATTGATGGCCATACACAATACCGCTCTGACTTACCAACTAGATAAGATAATCCCAAATTCCTCAATTCCGGATAAGCAAGTTGTTCATGAAAACTAACTTTGAATTCGTAAGTGAGCTTAATTTGGAACACTCGGGTAAAAGTAAAAACTTAAAAAAAGGAAAAACGCCGAGCCAGTTTTACCAAAACGCAAGCGCGATGCCCCGGATAAAATATATTATCCACGCTAGCTCCTTAAATAGCAAAAACTTGGCTCGCATCTATAGACCTAAAAATTCTCTCGAGAGAAAAATCTACCTCGATTCAAGCATAACTAAAAAGACAAATACAAATAAGCCGCCTAAGCTACCTATAAAACATAATGTGATCTAGGGAAAGGCTCTACAATCTACATAGATTAACGCTATTTAGTAAATACTTGTTCTCAAACCATGCGAAAAGTGCTTAAATTGACTCACCTCGGGCCCGCATTTTAGAACAAGTACACCTCGGGGACTAGTGTTACGTGGAAATATTTGGTAAAAACACGGCTGTCGCCGGCTTAAATGGCCACCGCCATGGCCACAGGGGCTACATTTCGGGCTTACTTCTCGCAGATGGTCGGGCACACCACTAAGCCTACATTATATAATTCCAGCCCCGGCAAATAAAGAGGGCTCACCCTACAAAAAGTCCGGCTTCCTAATTAAACAAGAAGCAAGAAGGTATGGCTTCTTATCCGGGTAAGAGCCGCATCTAACGCTTCTACAAAGAAGTAGATCTTATCCACTTGGCTCTCTACAATAGGCGTGATATTTTCTACTTGACACATGTAGTGTACCCTTCTACACAAGAGGTAGATATTTTCTACTTAACTCTACGTGAAGCACCTACAGCACAAGAGGCGCATATTTTCTTCTACCGCCTTTATAGTAGAGAGATATTTTCTTACCGCCTTTAGAAGATATTTTCTCATTCTCACCGCCTTTACTCCACCGGGCCTTCCCCTAAACCGCTTCTTAAGTTGCTATATAAAAGCAAGAGCCTATAATAGAGGATGGGGGATCGGAAAAATCATCATAAAAAAAAGAGTCGACTCATGTCTAAAACTACCTTCTTACGAAGTCTCGACTTAAGCATCTGAGTCAATCCCGCGTAAAGGCCCAATTCATCGATCACTCTTTTCTCCCTCTTATAGGAAAAGCTAAGATAATTCAACGGATTTCCTAAAGCATTCTCCGTCGCGGTTCCTCATTCGGTTAGAAGTAAGCCGCCTCCACGCCAACTATAAATTCTTGGCAATTGTTTGTTGAAGGTTTGGTGACTGCATCCCTAGTAGCTACAGTGAGAGCCAAAGCGTGAGGGGCGGGACTGCTGGTTGCATCAAATATATATATATATATATATATATATATATATATATATATATATATATATATATATATATATATATATATGTGTGTGTGTGTGTGTGTGTGTGTGTAAAAGGTGGTGTGTGTGTGTGCTATAGTGTGTAAAAGCGTGGATATCCGTCAGAAGATAGTGTTTACCGTCAATATGCTTATCCGTTGATCGCTACGCCGCCGCCGTGAGTAACACGCGTGAGCTCCTCGCCAGCCTCTATTCGCTAAAATACGACGCCCGCCGCTTTGTCATCCATTGTTGAATGTTCCTGCTCGGCCGAGTATACACACATGTGGACTCGGGACAAGACCATTGGGCTTCTGTGGGGTTGGTCGGATATTTGTGTGTTGGGTCGAGTTCCCATTCCTTCCTAAGCCGGCATGGGAGCGTGGCTCCCGCAAGATGCGTTCACACAACAAGACACACCCTCGACGCCTCGCATTTCACATGCTAGAGGGATCGCATACTCTGGAAGGTTGTGGAGCCCGTCAAGTAGTGGGGGATGATTCGCTGATTGTGTCGACATCGCACGAGAAGTGACGCCACCGACTCTATGACGTGGAGGGTCATTTCTAACTAAGGTTGGATGGATGCCACGCAATTACGGGATATTTGACAGTATTTCTTTCCGATTTCGCTTCCAGAGCTTGAGGTTGTAGAGATGCCAAGTAGAAGTCCCTACCATCATGGGGAATCCTTTTGTGGTAGGTCCTGGGTGACTTCAAAGTTTAGAAAAGTGCGGGCATGGTCCCTCACTTGCTTGGCCTTTGTTATGTTAATTGATTTGATATGTTCCTTTTTTGTTTTGACTTATCTTATTATTTCCTCTCTGCGCTGGACATGACTTCATTGTGATTCCCGCTGGCAGCCATCGGTAGCTTTCCTCTCTAAGCTCATCTATTTGTTATCCCTCTTTTCAGCTTCCTCGAGGAGTAGCTTCGACTCAAACTCCTCGAGTAGTAATGAGGGTTAGGACATTGTTGTAGAGGCTTGAGAACCTCTTGTTTTATTTATGAGCTTTAGACGCATGTTACAAGCGTGATCCTTGTAGGGCCTCTGACATCAGAGGGTTTCCCCGTAATTCTTGTGGGTTATATTATCACCAGAGACTCTAGATTATTATTTATTTATTTTATTTGGATATTTGATATTTATTCCGCTGTAGGCTGTTCTTGGATTTCCTAGGCCTTGTATATCCTAGTGGGGTGCGCCTCTACTGGTACTACCATTTGTTCACTCTGCTCGAGGACATCCGGATCCGGTCGATACTTGACGTATTAAAGGCCGTACAAAGACATTCGCATAAAAGGACACCTTATCTCAGCCCCTAGCAGTTGATTTAGTCAAGCGCAGGCGCAGGAATCGAAAGTGTTGGGTTGGGTATGCAAAAGTCTCTAGAATAATCGGGATCGACCCATATTTTGCTATCTCTGGGTAGTGAAAATGTTCCCGAGAGACGGTACCGCTGGCCATGGCACATACTTTTAGCATGCAAAGCATCCTAGTGGAGGTGTATGAGTCTCACTACAAGAAAAGTGGCATTTCGCGGCGTGCATTTCGCGGCGGTTTTAAAAAAACCACCACAAAATGTAATCTTAGCAGCAGTTTTAAAAACCCGCTGCTAACAACATCACAATAGCGGCGGTTCTTAATAACCGCCGCGGAATGTTGAATTGAGCGGCGGTTTTATCAGTAAGCCGCTAGTTGTTTCAGGTTGCAACGGTTTATATACACCGCCGGGAATGCATGCATGTAATCATTGATTTTAATTTGTTAGTTTGTTATTATTTGTTTATTTGTTATGAAATTAAAACAAATTAAAGATCTAAAATGAATTAACAATTTATAATATTATTATTTTTTATTTTTTATTTTAATTTTTTTTAAATCTTTCAAAAACGTATAAATTATAAATTTGTATATATAAAATAATTAAAAATTTTATAGATTATAAATTGTAAAGTATAAATCTTTACAAATTAAAAGATTTGGTGTTTTTTTAAACTTTGAAAACGTTTAAATGATGATGAAAATATTTAATCCTTTTAGATTTAAGTATGAATAAGAAAATTTTAATTTAACTTAAAAAAAAGATAAACTTTCTACTATTTAAACCCTCAAACCATATCAATATTCTATTTTAAAATAATTTAAAAGATACTAATAAATATATTTCTTAATTTTTAACATATATTTTAAGCCTTTAGAATATCATGTAGGTAAAAAAATAATCCGAAAACTTCATTCTAATTATTTCTTTTAGAATTTAGAATACCATGTATTTAATCAAAATAATTAAAATTTGTATAAATTATAAATTGTAAAGTATAAATTTGGTGTTTTTTTTTCTAAAAACAACTTGGAAAAACTTTTAAATGATGTTGAAAACATTTAAGCATTTTAGATTTAAGTGAGAATAAGAAAATTTAAATTTCATCTAAAACTATAAATTTCTATTATTTAAACCCTCAAACATATCGATAATCTTTAAAAATAATTAATCCTTTTAGATTTAAGTGAGAATAAGAAAATTTAAATTTCACCTAAAAATATAAATTTCTACTATTTAAAACCCTCAAACCATATCAATATTCTTTTAAAAATAATTAAATTTTTAAAAATATATTAATAAATATATTTCATAAATTTTGAAATAAATTTTAAGTCTTAAGAAAATATCATGTAGGTTAAAACATAATCCTAAATGTTCATTCTAAATTATTTCTTTTAGACTTTAGAATAGCTTGCATTTAATCAAAATAATTTGTTTTAATTGATTAGTTTGTTGTTATCTGTTAATTTGTTATAAAATTAAAATTAATTAAAGATCCAAAATTAATTAACTATTTATAAAATTATTATTTTTTTAATTTTTTATTTAATTTGTTTTGAAAAAACTTTGAAAACGTATAGATTATAAATTTGTATCAATAAATAATTAAAATTTCTATAGATTATAAATTGTAAATATAAATCTTAAAAAATTAAAAGATTTTGAATTTTTTTTAAAAACCTTTCAAACATTTAAATGATGATGAAAATATTTAATCTATTTAGATTTAAGTGAGAATAAGAAATTTGTTTTGAAAAATAAAATTTAAAATTAGTAATCATTTAAAAAAATCAAATGAGAATATTAAATATTTTCTTTTAAAATTTAATTTAAGAAAATATCTCACGCGGTATTGCAGACATGGCCCGCATCCCCTTGCCACGCTACCAATCCGAAGTTATTGCCAAAACTTCTTATCACTGCTCATCTCAGAAAGATAAACAACAGGAGCAAAGAAGTTCTCTCAATTCCTCTTTATTCTTCGATCCTGTGCTAGGGTTCTTAATACCAACCGAGATAAACTATGTCGGGTTGTCGCAAGGGAGGCAAGGCGTTGGCCAAGGGCGAGGGCGGCGCCACCGCAAGGTTCTTCATGACAACATTCAGTGGCATCAACAAGTTAGTGATTCGCCACCTCACTTGGCGCATGGCGGAAGCGATCCGCGATCTTATCTATGAGGAGACTCGTGGAGTACGGTGCCGAGGAAGATCTGGCCACCGCTATGACCATTATATCAACGCTTCTGAAACGCCAAGGCCTCTACTCTTACTACGCCCGAGAAAGTCTTGCGCCAAGTTGCTTGATTTAATGTTCTATCTTTGATTGTTAGCTCTCAAAATTTCAACTTCCACTAATCTATGTATGCAATGTTTATTATTGATTTATATGAATAAAACAATCTTCTATGTAACTATTGCAATGTTTATTATCGAGTTCTCTTTTATTGAATATCTAAAAGAAGATTAATTATTTTTTTTGGTTTTTTTGAAATTTCAGATTGGATTTGTTTCATGTTTAAAATAAAATAATACAACAACAACAACAACTAAGCCTTAATCCCATACTAGATGTAAGCTTGCTATACTGGATTCTCTCTCTCTGCTTTCACGCCACTCAAATATGAAATAAAAATAAAATAAAATGAAATGAAATAAACTGAAATAAAATGAAATAAAATTTAAAAATAAAAATACATAAATAAATAATAATAACAACAAATAATTCTACGAGAGATTGAGATGCTAGAAGGCATAATCAAAGATCCCTACAAATAAAGCCAAGCTAATGAAGTTGAAAACCTTTTTAGAAATGACTTATGCAGAATCCTATACCATGTGGCCTGGCTATATGAATTTTTGTTCCATGTCGCCTCAAAAGCAAGATCCAGCTCAATATCTAACATACGCTTAGGTCCTTAGACACCACCTCTCCATGTAATCCTAGGCCTACCTTCTACCCCTCTTCTTACCTTCTACAACTAAACTATCACATTTTCGAACTGGAGCATCTGGGGATTTCCGTCGTACGTGTCCAAACCATCTTAAACGCTCTTCTTGTATTTCATCTTCAATTGGTGCAACATGCACCTTTTGTTGGATGTATTCATTTCTAATCTTGTCAAATCTTGTATGACCACTCATCCATCTTAACATCCTCATTTCGGCACATTCATCTTGTATGCATATGTTGAACTTTAGTTGCCCAACACTCTCAGCTCCCAGATAGTAATGGTGTATAATCGCCGCCCTATAAAAATTTTCCCTTTATTTTGTTAGGCATCTTTTATCACATAACACCTCGTGGCACTTCCATTTCCAAATCCATCCAAATTTTGATTCTCATGGGTTACATCTTCATCTATCATCCCATCATCCCGAAAATGGAACCTAAATACCTAAATCAAGGCTTAACCTTAGGCACTACCACCCCCTAGTTTCACTTCTCCCTTCATTTCCTCCTACTTAGACTAAATTAAATTACAAAGGTATATATTCTCGGCCTTACTTACTCTACTTAACCTAAAGCCTTACTTCTTCTAAAAGTGTTTCTATAATCTCTAGCTTTTGATTTACTCCATCTCTAGTCTCATCCACTAGGACAACATCATCTCCAAAACAACATACACCATGGGATGTCATCTTGGATATAACTAGTTAATTCATCCATTACTAGGGTAAACAAGTACGGGCTTAAGGCCCATCTCTCTCATGTAGACTCATCATATAGGAAACTCCCTCCGTGATCGCTCCTACTATTCTCACACTTGTAAATGTTCTCTCATACATATCCTTAATAATATTTATATATTTGCATGAATGTTTTTCCTCCAATACCGATCAAAGGACTTGTCTTGGTACCCTATCATACGCTTTCTCCAAAGTTAATAAAACCATATGGAGATCCTTCTTCTTTCTCCTCAGAGATTCCATCAAGTTTCTTAATAGGAAAATGGCTTCTGTTGTGGATCTACCTAGCATAAAACCAAATTGGTTCTCTGACACCTTCGTTATATACCTGAGTCGATGCTCTATTACCCCTCTTTCCGTAGTTTCATCGCATTTACCTATTAACTTAATACCACTGTGAGTTGGTGCAATTTTGAATATCTCCTTATTCTTATAAATAGGAACCAAAATGCTCTTTCTCTAGTCGCGGACGCCTTGGCCTCCGCCAAGCACTACGCATCGTAGAACCTCTCGCAAGGTGATCGGAAGATTTGCATAGAACTCCTAAGCATAATAGGAAAAGACAGTTGCCCTTCTACCAATGATCCGAAAAGTGAGAGGCAAGGGCGGATCATCAAATCAAGGCCGCGCTTAGGGTACCAACTTCCTTCCTAACAGGACTGATGGTGTGTGATCACTACCGAGATGAGAAAATGCCATCGGAGACCGTGGGTGTAGATGTGGAGGTTGCCCCTTTGCTTTCTTAACCGCGGTGGCATGCTAGAGGCTTATGCAAGGGATTTCTTCTTGGAAGCAACTCTCTTGGAGGAAGGCATGGCCTCATGCCAAGAAGAAGACAACACATGAGATAAGAGATACCAAAACAAAATAACCAAGTTAGGGGTTTGCTTAAAATTTTGGCAACACCTTCCCTTTGAAAACATCGAGAGCCCCATAAAACATTTAAGGCAAACATTCTCACAAGTATTTACACGCAGGTATTTAGCAATTAGCAACCAATTACACTTAGGCAATGGAACCTTTCAATCATACACCCACCAACAAATCGGCTCGAGCAAACATCATAATGGGGTGAGAGAGTGCTACCAAACGGAGTTAAGCCCTAGGGAAGCAATAGAAAAGCAAGAGAAATGAAGGGAAGACAAATGGCGCTACCGCCTTCCAAGATCCAACACGCCTGCGTGAGAACGTGGGTGAAAAAATTGAAACGACGTGGGTCGCTTAATTTAACCTATATGTGCCGCCAAATGTGTAATCACATCGTGGTTATTTGTTAGAGACATAAACTTCTTTTCTATGTGTAGACATCGCGATGTCTTTAAGGCTACATCATGCATGTAGGCATCGCGAATGTCGTAAAGGCTATATCGCAATGTAGATGTAAGTAGTAGGGCTATTATACATAAGCTTTCAGCCCTTGTATCTCCTCGAAGTCTTACCTCAATTCTTTTGGCCTAGAATCTCTTATCGTAATGCTAAGTTTATGTACCTGCTGTTCATTTGATTTGGGCTTCTAGCTCTTTCACATTCTACACATCCTCCCTCAGGCTTCCCCAAACTTGGGCAGACATATAAATATAGAGGGTTATGTTTTATTAGTTAGAAGAGAATATACTTCCTAATATAAATTAAATTAACATGACAAAATTCTTGGGTTGCCTTCCCAAGTAGCTTGATGTTTATAGTCTTAGCTAGAGTGCCGGAGTGGTGGGTGGAGTGTTGTGACCGCTTTGTCGCTACTTCCACTTGGTGGCCAACATATGGTTTCACCCTTTGCCCATTGACTACAAATGTGTTGTTGTTGGTGAGCTCATCCTCCAATTCTACAGCTCCATTGGTGAGGACTCGAGATATTCGGATATGGGCCCGACCAATCGAGATTTCAACTTCCGTGGGAAACAGCTTTCAATCGTGGAGTTGAATAATACTATGGACCTGCTCCGGGGAAAACTCACTGCGAATGATATGACCTGTCCGTACAATTTCTTAACTTTTTCTTTATGGAGCTTTGCATTCTCATGTTTATAAACGTAAATTGCCTAATTCATTCAATTGTAACATCCATCTTCCCCCGCAAGTTGCGGTTTAGGGGATTTAATTGCTTGATAGCCCAATCACTTTTTAAATTCTAGTTCCAATAGAAGATGATAAGCTTTCCCAAACACTAGCTCCTTGTTTGGTTCAAAGGGGGAGTTTGGAGGGGAGGGGTGACGAGGAGTTTGGAGGGGAGGGATTTAGAGAGTTTTGAAAAATTTTATGTTTGGTTAAATGGGGAGTGAAAAGGAGGATTTTATCGCTTACATATGGTGTAGTACATAAAATCTACCGTATCCACAAACCAATATAAAACACATAAGAATACGAGGAAAGCCAAATCACGCATTGATACAAGAATATAAACTATATTACTTGAGATGTCCCCTCACCAAGTTCTTCAGTGAAATTTACTAGGTTCTGCCTGCCCCTCATGAAGCTCCCGCAGGACCTTTACCCTCTTCTAGAATTAATAATAATAACTAAGTAAATACAAAGTTCGTATTTTCCATAACTTAGTTCTATTGCTTATAATACGTAGATTATGAATACAAAAATCTTATTCTTAATTTAGATTCCTATTTAAACTCGAAGGAGCATATCAAAGACATTAAGGTCACTCAAAGGATGCTTTCCTACTTAACATGCATATCATGCCTTCAAAACTCCTAGAATGCACCTAAGCATGATTAATTAGCAAGATTAATTAATCTAAAGCATGTGACACTTAAGCATGCTAATCATGAAAACTAAAAACACATAAGCATGTTAACATGAACACTAATAGGGCATTTATCCTTAGAATTTTCATGAAAATTCTACAAAGACCTCCTTTGTTTATAGGGCTCGTGAAATTATACAATCAATCACCATAACTATAATTAAACTTAATCTCATGCTTTTCCATATCATCTTACAAGCAAATAACCCCTTTAATCCTCCTTATTTCACAGCCCTAATAACACCACTCAACACAATGTTTACTCCTACAACCATTCACCAAGAATCCTCTCCATCCTTCTCAAGTAATTCCTGGCCCCAAACCCACTCCATGCCCTAAATCAAGAGACACTAAAAGTTTTTCCTCAATTTCCAACTCACAAAGTGATGGGAGCTCGTTGGAGGAGAAAGAGGGGCTAACGGGGCTGTAGGGTTGTCCTGCGGTTGGAGGAGTTCGTGGTGGCGCTGCTGATGGCGCATCGGCACGGTGGCCGCCTCGGGAGGAGAGAGATCGCGCGTGCGGGAGGCGGACCGGCGAGCGGAGTGGCCGGGTGGTCGCACGGCAAAGCGGATGGCCGGAGTTGAACTGGGCTTGGGGCTCGCTAAGGGTGCAAAAGACCGGGAGGTGGGTGACGCCTGTCAAGGTGGATGGCAAAGCGAAAGCCGAGGGGCGTAAGTAGAGTAGGTCGCGAGAGAGAGAGAGAGAGAGAGAGAGAGAGAGAGAGAGAGAGAGAGGAAGAGAGAACCTCGATGAAAAGTCAAATCAATTGATCCAATTGATTTCTCAGACCTTAGTTTGAGTCTTATATATATAACTTATAATATTCTATGTTATTATTTAAATCAATACTTTTACTTATCTTATCACTTTAATTTAATTTAGTTTATCTTCTAAATTACTTTAATTAATTTAATTTATCTTTCCCTTTACGCCACATCGCCATTTAATTTAATTTATATTATCTTTTTAATAATTCATCGAATCTCGGATGCTAAAAATCCTGTCAATGATTTCCTCAAGAATCACTAAGCATGCATCAGAGTATCACGTAATCCGCCTCTCACGTCGGAGAAGATCCACTTAATATCGCCTTTGACTCGCCTCAAGAATCTACTTTACTTTTGGAACTCGAACATTTGTGTGATTCTCCAATTTGAGTAATCTTGATTAATTAATACTACGTAAATCTCCCAATTAATTAACTAAGGTTATCTTAAACATCCACCTCCAAATATTCCAAGTTTAAGTGACTTACTTGGCCCAATAAGGCCTTTCCCTAGGCCTATTAGGCTTGGTTTCCGATTTCTAAATTTATTAATCCCCAATTTTCCTTAATTTAGGTTTAAAATAATTTATTTATTTTCCGTAAGCTAATTAATCTCATTAATTTTGGAGAATTTTCTGATTTATTTCTTTAGAAAGTTCCTGAGCTTTTACAATAAGAATATCAAGGACTCAATTGTCTCCTAAAATCCGGCAGCCAATAATGAAATTTAAGGTATCCAAAGATAAAAAGAATACAAACCTAAACAATTATCAATTCAACAACTCAAGCCAAACGTCCAAGGAGAACAATTATTCCAGAAGGCCCTCATTCACTTAAATATCAATCAAATCAAGATCCAAACTTTTGGGCTTCATAATAATTAATTGCATAAAATCACATAGTCTCATTCATGATCATGGCAAAAAGATAATTACACAGTAGGTCCTACCAAGATCCCATGATTGACCAAAGAGAATTGGAAATCTTCCTTATCAAATCTAAGTTGCTATTCATTATGGATCACAAGTCTCATCTCAAGGATTTAATATTTCAATGTAAATATGGGAAATTATCACAAATTTCACAGAAGAATAAGGTAAAGCAAAACTCTAGAAGGAGATCGATGACAATCTTACCTTCTTGGAAGATCAATCCACGTGAGAGGCTTCTTGCGATTTAGGTATTAGGGTTCTCGATGGATGGAAACAAAAATATATAATGTGACGGCTTAGGGTTTCAAATTCTATTTAAATAATATTATAAAATCAATTTTCCTAAAACCCTCTCAGCTTTCTTTTTTATTTTTTATTTCCATCATATGCAATTGCCTACTTTTATTTGAATTGGTCCGAGAAAATCTCAGCTCGTCCCCAAGTTTTTCACATATAACACTAGTAACTCATGCATGAGCACATATGGATAATTTAGTAAAGAACTCTTGATTTCTTAAAGAATTATCTTACATGCTTATGCTT
Source organism: Dioscorea zingiberensis (assembly GCA_026586065.1). NCBI lineage: Eukaryota > Viridiplantae > Streptophyta > Magnoliopsida > Dioscoreales > Dioscoreaceae > Dioscorea > Dioscorea zingiberensis. Next base: position 25,605,141 of record CM048823.1, read on the forward strand.
ATTCCATTTTGCAAGAGCTGCATCTTTGCACTTTAGTCCACATAACCAAAATCCTCACACCTAGTTCCTCATCTCATAAATCTCATAAGAAGCCTTTTATGCAATTAAACCCCCATTAATAACTCATATTAATCCAAGCATTGGTTTTAATTATTAAACCATAATTAGAGGATATTAAGAATTAATAAAACCATAAAGATGGTGTTTTTACACAAATCATCTCCAAAGAGGGTCATGATCTTCATTGGCTTGTTTAGGAATAGTTCATCTTGTGGATGGATCTACTATATAGGAACAAATTAGTAGAGGGTTTAAAAAATTGCTTTAAATAAAAAATATACTAAACCATAAATAAAAATTGATTACAAGTAAATTAGTACCTTGATATAGTCCTTATGCTCTAATTCTCCAATGATTATCATTTTCAATCTATCATCCCAACCCATTCCACTTAACTATTTCAAAGATTTTAATTCTAATTGCCCACCATTTGAGAATTGTCCTTAGGTGGTTGAACACATTTGTTTCAAAGAATTACTTATGCCAAACTCTTCTTTCATTTCCTTACTTGTAAAATGGAATGCTTGTTGTTTGAAGCCTTTATCGACTTTGAAGCCTTATTCAACTTGGGAAGCCATGAATCATATAAAGTAGCGGATTTCAGTAGAGGTCCATCTTTTATTACCACCTGTTCTCTTGTTAGGGCTTCTTATTGTTGACGTTTGGCTATCCTCTGATGCTCTTATGCTGTCCGTTCTATAACTGGCAACCACATAAGCAAAATTTTTAGAGAATAAAACACAAAAAAATAAAATAAAATTTCCATGTTGTCCATTACTTAATTAATAGTATGACAAATAGTATTGCTATGACCACATGTAGCACATGAAAGTATATAAATAACCAATCCAGATGTTCACTATTTCATAACTTGTTGTATGAGTTCCAACTTTTTCCTAAGAATGAGATCTAACCAATGCAGCCTAAAGAATGACTACTAGTTCTTAGATCAGAGATACTTATGAAATGGAATATGAGGATATCTGTTGCATTTTTTTTCATAAAGTTGTTAATTAACTTTCAAATTAAAGTCTTCAGATTCAAGAGGCAGAAGCTAAAACAGAATATGAAATCTTTCATTGTATATAAATTCTAGACAACCAAGGAACTCATTATGATCACCTGATTCCAAGTGCTGACTCCATACTTCATCTTAACATGGATTTCCATAATTTTAGATTACAGTTGGCTGCCGGGAAAGAACTGCAAAAATTTCCTTATAATATTGTAAGTATGATTCTAAGAGGCATGAGCTCAAGCAATTAGTTCCCTGACTATGCCAATGTTTACCTATACTACAACCACACTGACATCCAAGTTCCACATTTCATTGAAATATATTCACATTTTCTTGCAGGATATTACAATTTATAAAATTATCCTCAGTATTTTCTTTAACCCTCAGTATCTTATGGGAAAAATAAATTACCCTCAAAGATTTTTTACTCAAGATATTTCATATACAAGCTAACCTCATATGCTCATCTCTGATCATGATGTTACAGGACTTAGCTATACCTTATCTCCAAAACCTGTTATGCTCTCTCAAGTCAATGCAGTTGAGGCTAATTATAAGTTCCCATTGGATGATGCTTGGGGTCAAATAAAGAAAGATAGACTAAATAGGAGCTACATATGTAGTTTATAATTTCAAATGGCATCTCCATTTATGGTTCTCCCACTCTTCCCTTACACATTATTACCCGTTGGTCTTCGATGGAGCATTCACCAACCAAATTAGGGGTTACACCTCAGAATGAGAATAAAGAGGTTATAACAATAACAATAGTTCAGGATACACAACCAAAAAATAGGTTTGTAAACATTTACTACACTAAGATCCTTGCTATAACAACTAGAAATAAGGAGTAAAGGTTGTTGAACAGAAATTTCTATATCCTTTCCTCAAGAGAATGATTAACCTCAACCCATACAAGAGGTTTAAAACAGAGTCACAATTGTATTATTCTTGATGGTTTGGAACAATGATTTGTTAGATAGAACAAGGAAAAGAGATGAAGATTTAACACTCTGAAATTTCTAAATAAATAAATAAGAAAATTCTCAAAAATTAATGTGATTAATTAACACAGAAAATAGATTAATTATTTTAAAACTCAATTAAAGGAAAATCAGGGATTAATGGACTTTAAATCCAACCTCGCAACTAATGGGCCTAGGGAAGGCCTTATTGGGCCAGGCCACTTACACTTGGAATAGTTAGAGGTGGATGGTTAAGATAACCCTCTAAAATTAATTTGGAGATTTACTAAGTCTTAATTAACCAAAATTATTTAAGTGGGAGATACCAGACAAATGTTAGAGTCCCGGTAAAGTAGACACAATCGGATCAAAAGTAGGGAATATCGGATCTGGTATGGTAAAGGGAAAGACCCCGTAAGGTCATAGTGCACTCACATCGGAATTATTGACCCGGACTTTTCAGATTTGGGTCGATGAATTATTGAAGAAATAATACTAATTTAAAGGGCGATGTGACATAAAGGGGAAAGATGAATTAAATTAATTAAAGTTTTTTAGAGGATAAATTAAATTAATTTAAGGTGTTAAAATAAGTTAAAGAATTGATTTAAATAATAATATATAATGTTATATATATATATATATATATATATATATATATATGTATATGCTAAGAGGAAAACTTAGGTTTTTAAGTTTCAATTGAACTTTAATTGAAACCAGAGAACCCTCGGTTGTAACACCCATCTCGCTAATGAGACCGATGTCACACCAGCTGGGCCGGGAGTGCACCCAACCCATAAGCTATACAATATAAACCTGGAATCAACGATGTACTCTAAAATAAAATCCGTATGACATAACATAACTGGTTACACACCGGGAGTCATATTCAAACCCAAGTCATAAATAGAGTACAACACTCAGAGTCTTGGGCAACGAGGGTCCCAAATACAGCGGAAAGAAAACAAAATTAGAGTTTAATACAACTCAACAACAAGAAACATAAGGACAGGTGCGCCAGAGCCAACTAAACCTCGATCCCTGCTTGAGACACGAGCTACTATCCTGATCCAAGTCTAGATCCCAGAATGTAAAAATAGTGTAGAGTGGGGCCGAGCTTATACAAGCTCAAAAGTGAGTATGGATCACTCACGTATTACACACATACCTAATAATCGCATTTTCAAATACTATAACAAAATCAATGCAACTATAACTCATGAAGGTCAAAGATAATTATCTTTCAATCTTGATAAGAATGCTAGCATGATCAAAATCCCAAGAAACACACACAAGCAATCTTATATCATATCAAGCATATTGTGAATATATACATATGCTATGGCCTCATATCATACCAAATAAGGTACCCTTAGCTAAAATGTCTCCTAAGGACTCCAAAGATCCATCAGAAGCAGTGGTATACCTCTACATAATCCCCGATAACCTACGCTACATAAGTCCTATACATCCCTTATCCGATATGGGCCCTCACAAGTGACAGGAAGGGGTTTTTTTTTATTATAAAAGAACGACTTTCGCAAACATTTTTAGTTTAAAGAAAAACGGTTGAAAACAAAACCCCTTCCTCAACCCAGTCTCGTCTACTAAAAATACCCGGGCTTTATCCTGAGCCCCTGCTGGGTCCCCCATACATTAACTAACTAAGGTGCATCCTATGATACATGCAATAATCTTTAACTACCCCTTAGGGTTTCCTTAATCATATCTAATGCTCTGTAAGTTAACTCAATGATACAAGCATGAAAATACTATGCAAGTATAACAATAAACCCTTCGGCATCCACAAACCGAAATAAAACTCGTAAGAATACGATAAAACCGAAATCCCAATAAATACACGAATTAAATTTAACTTGTCACGCACCAAACTGCGTAATTCCCCGGACCCGAAAGCACGTAACAGACTCCGGCCGCATCCAAGTGAGACGCAGGCCCACTCGAATACAAGGCCTAAGTAACCAAAAGCAGATAACATATAACTCAAATTTAGTAATCAGATAATATCAGAGTTACAACGAAAATAAAATCAATAAGGGTTTACATGCCCTACATATGGTCAAGGCCCTATAAGGGTCCTATAATATAATCACCTTCTCTCTCAAAAGAAGAATGAGGTCCTCGAACCTCAACAAAGTCAACCCAACCCTTCGCAGACGGCTCCGAGATCGAGTCACCTACCCCTCGACCTCAAAATGTAAAGAAAGGAAGCAAGTGCATGAACTTTCTAAGGAAAGCTCAAGATGTACATCTGCAGAGATCTCAAATAAAACCAAAACAGCACAGATGATATAAGAAAAGTCAAATATGAGCAAGTCAAAGATCATCAATCCACACAAATAGGGCCACGCCCCGCACAAATTTAACCCTAGGAGTTTATCACAACAAGGATAGGGCTCCTAACCACAAGATCTCAACAAAGTACTCCTAAGAGTTCACAAGTCATCTCCCTAGCCACGTACCGGTCAACAGGTAGGTACACTCAACACTCACAAGCATACCCTACAGGATGCTAACCTCTCAACAAGCATACACTAATATCGAAGTAGATATCCACGAGAACAAAAACACGAGTGTGTGCAATCATATCAAATTATGATATCAATGAAGCGATACCCCCAAAGGGCATACGAGCATGCATTAATATGGAATCAAACACCCAAGCCATGAAAGTAACGTGCACAAGCACGAAGTCAAGAAAACAATAACAAATGAGGCAACATCAAAGCCAGTAAAACACTCCGTAGAGTGGGTACTAGGCAGAAGTACTTACATGAAATCATGCAATGGCAAAGCCAACAAAACCCATAACTCGGTAGGAGCTAGGCAAAAGTACTTACCTCCCTCACCGAACCTCAAAGCCCTCCTATTCACCTCTTGAAACACCTCTTGGACCCCAGAGTATCTAATGATAGAGTTTCTATTAGAGTTAAAATTTTAATAAAACCCTATGCTACTAGTTGCATGCATCGACTGGTTCTTGTTGGGCCTAGGCCCACTAACGGGTCCTAAGGACCATCTCTCGGACACTGGCCCTTATCCCTCTGCTTCCATGTCCTTTAGTTGACTTGCACTCCAAATTGGTCATACCTAGTCAACTTCATCTTCATTTGTCGAGTCTAAACCCTTGTTGGTCATCTCTAGTCATTCTAGTTGAATTGGGCCCATTTTCAGGCCCATTATACAATATAGCTTGACCTTATTCCTTTTTAACTAAGGAAGGGCATTTCTGTCATTTGAGTGGCTATGATCCTAGGGTTTAAGGGCTCAATTCCCCCTACCAACATCCCTTTATCTTACCTTTTACTTCTTTGTTATTGTCTAATAACAAAACTGGTTTGATTAAACCAATTGAGCCTGCCCCCATTGGGCTTTTATAACATCGACCCAATTCCTACTTTGATTAGTCCATAATTTGACTTAGGGATCTTGACTAATTAATCTAATTAATCTTCTTAGTTTGGTTAGTCCCTTTACCTAACCATCTTTGTTTGATCTCCCCTTTCAGTTGGTTCAATTATCAGATTGAACCAACCCATTCGATCCACTTGACCTAAACCAACTTTGGTTCACTTAGTCTCATTTAATATGCTTATTTGATTAATCGAATGTAATCAACATTTGAGCTTGGTCATGTTAGTCATTTTGATTAGACTAATTGGGTTCACCTTAACTTAACCTATACTCATTTAAGTTAATAATTTATATAAAGGCCTATTTGGTTAGACCAACCCAAGTTCAATTTCCAAACGATTAAATCCAATTGAACCCGATCTTCTATCTTTCAACCAAGTTATTTTAGTTAAATTAACTTCATAGATTGGTTCAACTTAATTTGATTAATCGTCGTCACACTATAAGGTTTATTAAAAATATTTAATAACCTTAATAATCTCTTAAATTATTGCAACCATTAATCCATTAAATTTGTCACACATAGAATAATTCAATCATACCCTATAATCAATTATTCTAATAAATTGTCACACTACCAAGGTTTTCTCATAACCTTATCAAGATCTTTAAATCATCTTTATTAATCAAATTATGTCACATTACTAAAGTCCCATATAGTTATTTTAACTATACCAAATAATTAATCAATTATCTGTCACACTTCCAAAGTTTCCAAAGAATTATTTCAACTAATTAATTACTACTGAATTAATTAATTAAAGTAATAATCATTATTTTAACTGATTAATCAACCCCTTAGTTACTAATTTAATTAGAATAATTATATTAATAACTTTTAATTAGTTTTTTTTTTTATAATTTCCCTCTCTTCCTCCCCTCGCTCTTCTCCTTCTCAACCCGCACGCGACTTCAAGGGAGTTCCGCCCGACGCATACAGAGGGATGCTTCTGCCGAGCACCTTCTCAGATCGAAGCTCCTCTCGTCCCCGAGATCCCTTTACAGGCCCTCAACATCATCGCCAGCGGCTCGTTTTTCTCTGTCCGAGCTTCACCGGAGGAGATCGCCGGAAATGGCATCTCCTCGTTCGAGAGCTCTCATCGCCTGCCAAGGATACCCAAAGCTCCGCCTCGGCCTCGTGAATCGATTGAGTGCATCAACACCCACTATCTCCCTCCTCCTAAGCCGCTTCACTCGCTGCTTCACCGACAGGCAAGCAGCACTAAACCTAGCTAAGCATGCATTAAACTCGAAATTGAGTACCGGAATAGAAACCTACCTTGGTTCCGGGCTCACCCGTGACGCTTGGTGGCTACAGAGACCCCTTGTGGCGTAGATACCCCTTCTCCACCAACCCCGCAAGTGACCCTCCTTGGTTTCCTTCTTCTTCTACAAGCTGCCGTGACGAAGCCAGCGTGGGTTTTATAGGGGAAAGGGAGGCGAATCGACCGCTAACGCCCTCGCTTCACTTTAACCCGCCAGCTCCGGAAGTTAGATCTCCGCCGCTGCACGCACGGAGGTGGTGGCGTGCACGCTGGGCGCTTCCTCAGCGGAGAGAAACGGTAGGTTGCCACCGCCTTCGGGATAGGTACTCAACGATCAATGGTGAGGATCGGATGGATCACATCCAATGGTCCAGATTAGATTAAGAAACCTCGAATCGCACACTCATTGAATCAACGGTCATGATCTCATCACAACCAACGACCTGATCTTCCCAAGTTACCTCAAGATCGCGACTCAACTCTAGATGGGTGGTTCTTGTGAGCCCGCACCGTGGGATCACTCCCACTTAATTTCTCCTCCTTGCCTTGTATCTGATCCACGATCAGATAAATTAAATCTGCGATCGCCACGTGTTTCTCTGTAGGCCGTTATAATGCCCTGAGATTTACAACGATCTGAGATCTCTAGATCTCAGCCGTTGATTCATCTCTATAAGACCTTCTCTCTAGTCAAATTCTATCAAGGTCCTCAATCTTTTAGGTTACTTAATTAGTCCGCCTCCTAGAGAGAGAAACAATTCCCCTTAAGTCCCCGACTTTTCTTAGGTCACATCCAGTCCCTTTCTTGTGAGAGAGGACAATTTCCTTCAAGTCCTCAATACTTTCAATAATTACTAAAAGATCCTCTCGACTCCCAACTAACCCTAATTAGGGTTTTAAACCTTTGAGCTTCTAATTTCCCCCGCCACCCCCTTTTTTTATATTCCATCCTTCAAGCTTAAGGAACTAAATTAAGATCTTATTTTATAGAATATATAAAAAAAATTTATTCCTAAAATTCGTGGATTTTACAATCCTCCCCCCTTACAAAAATTCCGTCCACGAAATTTCCTCCAAAACGCCCTCGATAGGAAACAAAGCCGAGTAACGTTTCCCTTTCATCGACCCAACCGTTAAGCATTATATCCTATCCGACTCCGCATCGAAACCCAGTTTGCTCTTGGTCTACCAAGGTTCCCTTTTTATGGCTCTAGCTCTCCAGGTTCTGTGTTAGATGAGGATGGTTGTTCTGACATAGTCGTCCCCTTTTTCTTACTTCCTAATGCCTTGCGACGCTTCCTACTTGGTGCCCTCGATAATCGGGTGGTACAAGAAGATCTTGGGGGTTCAAACGATGCACCCTGCGATCCTCTACCTCCCCCCGATCTAGAAGAGTTCTCGGGACACTTAGCGATGTGGTCGTCCGAGCTACCACATCGGAAGCACGTCCCCAAGACATGTCTGCACTCAGACTTGAAATGTGGTCCCCCGCACCTGAAGCATTTGACTGACTGAGACCCACTATCTAATGTCTTCTTGCTGCCTAGCTTAGTTGGGGATAAGGGAGGTTTTCTGTAAGGGTGCTTCCTATGCTCAACGTTTAATTTCACAGGATCTCCTCGCAAATGACTACTACGGCGGGAGCTCTGTCCCTTGTCTTTCTTCTTCTCCTTCTGTGACGAACCCAGTGTGTCTCCTTGACATGAGACCTCAATATACTTGGCCCGAGCCACTACCTCAGTATATGTCTTGCACATATGCCCGGTCACTATCTTCTTCAGAGATGGTTTCAGACCGGCCTCAAACTTCATCACCCTGCTCTCCTCAGTAGGAACCATATCAGGCAGGAAGCGGGCCAACCTATCAAACTCTGGGCCTCCTCAGATTGCTCCATAGCCATACACCGCCTCGACAAGCCGAGAGAATTGGTGTCCCAACTATACCGGATGACCTCTCGAAAAGTACTTGGCTTAAGAATGCGTCCTCAATTCTTTCCAAGTCCTAAGGGTTCATTCTTCCTCACCTCGATCTCTCCAAAGTACCAGCCTTCCGTGGTCCTTGAGTATATAAACGGCGGTCCTAATCTTGTCCGCTGGGCATTGTTTGGAAGACCTCAAAGGTCTTCTCCATTTCCAATCCAAAGCTCACCCAAGGGTGGCAGGCCCCCTTTGAAAGGTCGGGGTGAAGGTCTCCTAATCTCTAGAAATCCTCTGCTAGATAGGGGTGGTAAGTGAAGCCGAGCCGGTATCCTCTATTGTTTGGTCTCCTGGATAAGCCCCATCATTTCCCTCATGAGGTCCCTCATACTCATGGGGGGCACCTCCTCCCTTAGATCTGGGCCCGCAGCCTGTGGCCCTGCAACACCGGATTGAGCGGGCAGTTCCTAATCAACCTCCATTTCAACCGGTGGTGGAACCTCACCCACCTGAGGTTGGGGTACCTCCTTCACTTGGCGAGGTAGTCCCCGCTTGCCTCCCCTGCGCCCTCCTCGACCTCCAATCACTATAACTGCCAACATAATCATGGGGTTAGCTTAACCCAACAATTTTTCAAGACATCAAAATTCGAGTCGGTAATGGGTTAAATAGAAAATAGTTTATTACAACCCATATAGTTCGCAGTTCTTGTAATCCAAGACACATAAGATAACTACCCTAAACGGTATATTATCTAGGGACTAGTTCATGACCGATTAACGTATTAACGACCGCCGCCATGAAAACTCGCAAGCTACTCTCGATCTCGAAAGATCCCTATTCCTCGCTTCATCTTGTCCCCCTCGGCCGATGACGCATGGCGGCTCTAACGTAGCGGCCTTCCCTCTCCTATCTTGACTTGGTGCCTCTCGCCTTCCTCAAGCCGAGGGCACCGAGCTTTTTGTGCTCCGGACTACCACACACATAAAGCATCCACTGTAATCTTCTGGACATTGGCGCTTTCTTGTGTGGCCATTTACACCGATCAACACTTTGATTGGCTTTAAAGCACTGCCAGACGAACCACTGCCTCTACATTCGGCCATAGGTCCGGATGATCTATTATAATGGATGGGACTCAAGGCTGGTCTTCGAAAGCGTCCCAACTCTTTTGGGTTAACCGACCTCGGCATGACCTCTCCGTCCTCGCTGGAAGTGTCTGCCTCATCTCTCGGACCAGTCCTATGACCTCATATGTCAACTCCATTTGTGCTCCCAGAAGATCAGACACGTCCTTGTCAGGTTCTGTTACCTGAGGTGTCTCTTGGTCATGGGGGGCATGTCCGTCATGCTCCTACTCCATGGCGTCGGAGAGTGGGTGTACCTCCCCATTCTGTTCCAGTCCACTCGCCATGGTGACCTGTCAAATTGCTCAGAGTTCAGTTATAAATACATGTGTCTATACTACCCAGTCCCACACTCAGTCAAACCTATTTGACTAAGTCTCTAAAGCAACTAGGGTGTCGGTTATCTGCATTGCTCTGATACCACTTTAATCACACGCCTCACCCAATTCCCAGACCCCCAAAGACGCTGAACAGATCGGCTGCACTCCAAGTGGAGACGCAGCCCCACCTCAATACAAGGCCTAAGTAACCAAAAGCGTATAACATATAACTCAAATTTAGTAATCGGATAATATCGTGAGTTACAACGAAAATAAAATCAATAAGGGTTTACATGCCCTACATATGGTCAAGGTCCTATAAGGGTCCTACAATATAAACACCTTCTCTCTCAAAAAGAATGAGGACCTCAACCTCAACGAAGTCAACCTAAGTTTCTCGCACGGCTCCCGAGACTGAGTCACCTACCCCTCGGGACCTGAAACAGAAAGAAAGGAAGCAGGTGCATGAGCTTTCACAAGGAAAGCTCAGTATGTACCCTGCAGAGATCTTAATGAAACCAAAACAGCACTGATGATATAAGAAAAGTCAAATATGAGCAAGTCAAAGATCATCAATCCATACAAATAGGGTCATGCCCCGCACAAATTCAACCCTAGGAGTTTATCACAACAAGGATAGGGCTCCTAACCACAAGATCTCAACAAAGTACTCCTAAGATTTCACAAGTCATCTCCCTAGCTTACCAAATTTAAGCCGAGCACTTCTGCCTATGGTCTAGTAGTGCTACTATCCAAAACATGGACGTATCTTGTCGGCCAGACACCCAACCGACGGAAAACAAAGTTTACTAAAATGTTTTACCCTAATCAAGGGAAACAAAGAGTACCAAAGATTACCCCTAATCGCTAGAAACAAAGAGTACCAAGATACCCCACTAGCGGAAACAAAGATTACGAGGACGGGAGAATCCTTAAAACAGCATAGTTGATGTATACCAACCCGGCCAGCGCACAAGCTCACGTGTTTCCACGGCCACGTGCCGGTCAACAGGTAGGCACACTCAACACTCACAAGCATACCCTACAGGATGCTAACCTCTCAAAAAGCATACACTAATATCAAAGTAGATATCCACGAGAACAAAAACACGAGTGTGTGCAATTATATCAAATTATGATATCAATGAAGTTTATTACTCCCCAAAGGGCATAATGCGAAAGCATGCATCTTAATATTGAATCAAACACCCAAGGCATGAGAGTAACGCATGCAAGCACGAAGTCAAGAAAACAATAACAAATGAGGCAACATCAAAGCTGCAAGAAACACTCGTAGAGTGGGTACTTGTGTAAGTACTTACATGAAATCATGCAATGGCAAAGCCAACAAAACCCATAACTCGATGGGAGCTAGGCAAAAGTACTTACCTCTCACTGGAACTTGAAGCCCTCCTAGTCACCTCTTGAAACACCTCTTGGACCCCCTGAGAGTATCTAACTGATTGAGTTTCTATTAGAGTTAAAATTTTAATAAAACCCTATGTTACTAGTTGCACATGCATGACTCTCGTTCTTGTTGGGCCTAGGCCCACTAATGGGTCCTAAGGACCATCTCTGACATCGGCCCTTATCCTCTGCTTCCATGTCCTTAGTTGACTTCTGCACCCAGCTTGGTCATACCTAGTCAACTTCATCTTCATTTGTCGAGTCTAAACCCTTGTTGGTCATCTCTAGTCATTCTAGTTGAATTGGGCCCATTTTCAGGCCCATTATACAATCTAGCTTGACCTTATTCCTTTTTAACTAAGGAAGGGCATTTCTGTCATTTGAGTGGCTATGATCCTAGGGTTTAAGGTCCCGCCCTACTACTTGAGTGACTTAGGGCTCAATTCCCCCTACCAACATCCCTTTATCTTACCTTTTACTTCTTTGTTATTGTCTAATAACAAAATTGGTTTGATTAAACTAATTGAGCCCAGCCCATTGGGCTTTTATAATATTGGACCCAATTACTACTTTGATTGGTCCATAATTTGACTTAGGGATCTTGACTAATTAATCTAATTAATCTTCTTAGTTTGGTTAGTCCCTTTACCTAACCATCTTTGTTTGATCTCCCCTTTCAGTTGGTTCAATTATTGGATTGAACCTAACCCATTTGATCCACTTGACCAAAACCAACTTGGGTTCACTTAGTCTCATTTAATATGCTTATTCGATTAATCGAATGTAATCAACATTTGAGCTAGGTCATGTTAGTCAGTTTGATTAGACTAATTGGGTTCACCTTAACTTAACCCATTTTTGTCGACTAACAAACTAACCTACTCATTTAAGTTAATAATTTATATGAAGGCCTATTTGGTTAGACCAAGCCAAGTTCAATTTCCAAACGATTAAATCCAATTGAACCCAATCTTCTATCTTTCAACCAAGTTATTTTAGTTAAATTAACTTCATAGATTGGTTCAACTTAATTTGATTAATCGTCGTCACACTATAAGGTTTATTAAAAATATTTAATAACTTTAATAATCTCTTAAATTATTCCAACCATTAATCCATTAAATTTTTCACACATAGAATAATTCAATCATACCCTATAATCAATTATTCTAATAATTTGTCACACTACCAAGGTTTTCTCATAACCTTATCAAGATCTTTAAATCATCTTTATTAATCAAATTATGTCACATTACTAAAGTCCCATATAGTTATTTTAACTATACCAAATAATTAATCAATTATCTGTCACACTTCCAAAGTTTCCAAAGAATTATTTCAACTAATTAATTACTACTGAATTAATTAATTAAAATAATAATCATTATTTTAACTGATTAATCAACCCCTAAGTTAAAAATAAACTCGTGTTCAAAGTGAATAGAGAGTCATCAGGGTCCATAGGCCCTATAATAGTCTGGTCCCTATACGGGTCCTACAAATAGTGATGCTCACAAAGTAAATGATAAAGGAGACTCCCAGACCTCGGATCTCCTCGTGACCTCTCCTCAGGCTCCACCCCCTCCTTAACCTCGGAATCTGTAAAAGAGGAAAAGTGAAACACATGAGCTTTCGAATGGAAAGCTCAGTAAGTACCCCTGCGGGTCACAAAGACATAAACAGGCAATATGTCATCAAAAGAGGTCACAACATCTACAACACAATCCTAGGAGTCTACCAGAAACAATTCAAAGGTACGACCCCTAATACAGAACCCTCGGGCACTGTGAAGAGTTACAAAGAGAACTCAAGGATCACTCCCGGCCAGTATGTCCAGCTATTTGCTGTAAGCACGACCTTTTTGGTCGTTCGACCCTCCGGTCGTAGGTTGGTAGAACTACCTCTCCTACGTGTTAACACGGTCAGTGTACCATGCCCACTAACAGGTAAGACCTCCAGAGATTTGCCTTTATGGTACGACAGATAGAAGATGCCAGGGGGTCCTGACCCTGGACATTCCCCTGTCGGAGCTCCCTAGCTCTACTAAGTCCGAGCAGTAGACCATAGCAAACAGGGATACCAACATCCCGTAAACAACCATACATGCTCAAAAGGATTCCAAAATAAATAATGACTCATGTATGTTATCAAAGAAGCTTAAGATATCAATGCATAAACAAGTCCAAGAAAACCCGAAACCGGGTAGGAAACTAGACATGTGTACTTACCTCTGGTTCGTTGAAACTAGATGTCCTTCTAGTCTTCTCTAGTGTGCCAACAACTCTCCGAGAGTATCTGGCATACATAGACCCTTATTAGAGTCAAGACTTCAACATGTTTCTAGTTACTAATGCACATTTATCGTCTCTGTTGGGCCTAGGCCCACTAACGGGTCTTAAGGACCATCTCTCTCAAGTTACCTAGCCCTTACCCTCCTGTTGCCATGTCCTTTAGTTGACCTTGAACTCAGCTTGGTCAAACTTAGTCAACTTTAGCCTACTTGTCGAGTCCCAGACCCTATTTACCCAGACCCTATTTAGTCATTTCTAACCACTTTAGGTGAATTGGGCCCATTTCCAGCCCATTACACAGTTTGGCTTGACTTTGCAAATCTCTCAAATAATTCCAATATTAATCAACTGAGTTTTTGTCGCACTTAGAATAACTTTATCATCCCAAAATTATTCTATTAATTTGCCACAGTACCAAGATTTAAAATCTTATCAATCCAGTTGATTATTCGAATTAACTATGTCACATTCACGTAGTTCAAATTATTTATTCATTGCTACTTGTTAATTAATTGATTGATTGTAACATTGCTAATTAGTTAGAGACAATAATCTTTTAATTGTCACACAAACATAGTCTCTCATTTATTTAATTAATTGTCAACTAGAACAATTAATTGTCACACTATAATAATTTCATGATTATTTAGATAATCGTCACAACACATAGTTATTGTAACTATATTAAAATCAACCAATGAAAATATTAACCTCAATATTTTGTCACACTTCTATAACTAGAAATGAGTTAATCAAGCATTACTAAGTTTAATTTTTCCTTTCTCAATGATTCAGGACTTAATTAACTAGATTAAGTGTCACACTATCTAAGTTTCATTTTAATTAATCACATACCATGATTTCAGTTTAATTATCTCGATTAATCCAGTTAATAATTTAAACTATACTATACTATAGTTTACTTTCAATTAACTGTCACACCTTTATAGTTTCCAAATTTATTATTTCAACTAACTAATTACTATTAGTCACAATAATTAGCTAATACTTCAGCCCAAGAGAAAAATATAAATATTATGTCACACTAAATAATTAAATCATACCATTCTACTAATATGTCACACTAACAATGCTTCAAAAATATTTTAAAGTTATACTAACAATTAATTTATATAATTGTCACAAACCATAAAGTTCTTTATAATTATTTTAACTAATTAATTAATACTGAATCAATTAATTAAAACAATTATTATTTATATATATATATATATATATATATATATTTTATCTCATCTTCTTCGTTTCTCTTCCTCTCTCTATCGCGACCGAGAACTCACCGGAAAGTTACTACGCCACACCGCAAACTCACCGTGAGAGTTTCATCTACACCGGAATCCTCATCGCCGGGAAGTTCTGCGCGAGCCCGTCATCTCCGGAACGGCTATATCTCTCTCTCTCTCTCTCTCTCTCTCTCTGTTCCGGAGCTCTCACACTTCCGGCCGGTGATTCCCTCTTCTCCGACGAACTTAATTATATGTTCCACTACTCCTAAATGCTACCGACAAGGAAGAGAGTTCTTACAAGAAGGTTGAGGACGACAGTTAGCTTCAATCGGAGGACTTCCCGGCGTCGCGTGGTGCTCCTCTGATTTTCCGGCGAACGCCACCCGTGGCCTCTTCTCCTCTTCAGTCGCCGTTCTAGCCCTCTGTAGACACAAGTCATAGCCGCGAGCTCAGAAGACGGCGGCCACCAATGCTTCTCCTGCGATTTCGCTACGGAGAAGCTCTTTTCTCCGATGGCTCCTCTCTTTCACCGATCTTTTCTCGCCGGTGCATCAACATGAGCTACCTCGCCTTTTATAGGCTACCGGAGGCGCGGGACGGAGAACCGCCACCTTAACTACGCCGTGCGTCGTCCGGACTTCGCACATGCAACGGCCGGAGAGGGGCGGTGTTCGCGCGTCCGTTCCAAACGGCTGGAGAAGGACAAGCCTGCCTTGGGATGAGTACTCAACGACCAACGGTAAGGATCGTTTGATGAACGTTAACGGCATCCGTAATGCCTTGGATTCGATATCAACCAAATCAACGGTCCACGTTTGATCTCGCGCAACGGCTGAATTATCAGATTATGCCTCGAGGTCCTACCTTATCTTGAGATGAATGGTTACTATGAGTCCGCACCGTGGGGTCACTCCCACTAAACTATTTCACCTTGCCTTGTATCTGATCCACGATCAGATAGATTGAATCTATGATCGCCACGTGTCTTCACTGAGGCCGTTATAATGCCTCGAGATAACGCACGGTATGAGATGTTTTAATCCCAACCGTTCATCCTTTCTTTATAGGGTTTTCTCATGGAAAATTTACCAGAGGTCCCTGACACTTTTAAAATTACATACAGGTCCAAGACTGTGAGAGGGAACAATTATCTTTTAGTCCCCTAAACTTTTCAAAATTACCAGGAAGTCCTTCTGGTCACCATAAACCCTAATTGGGGTTTTTAAATCTCTTTAACTTAATTTCCCCTCATTTAACAGGGAATTTAATAATTTTAATACTAATTTTAATATTTTTTTTTAAAAAAAAAAATTCTTGGATTTTACAAACTCTCACCACCCTTGGCTGCTCTATCAACCTGCTGGTCCCTGATGGCTCACGGGAGAATAGTCACCATCTCTATTGATTCACGAGGTGGAGGAGGACGCCCTGACCAGATCCACAATCCTCGGGGATTAACGAGTGATTCCCATTCTCTACTAAGCCTCTAACTCATCTCTCTCAAAGTTAGGGTTATAATCATGATTAATTAGGTATGAAGCGATTCTTATTGATGCCCTAAACCATCATTAAGTTTATGTGTTAGCAACTTTGCCATTCAAACCTTACAAATGTATTTTATTACACTAGTCTTCTTGTTATGGCATAATACACACTTTTACAAATAAGCCCTTGGCATATTTCCTTATTACACGAAGGGCTTGTATTTTGGCAAATAAACCTCCAGTTTGTT
Organism: Dioscorea zingiberensis; assembly: GCA_026586065.1. Classification (NCBI taxonomy): domain Eukaryota; kingdom Viridiplantae; phylum Streptophyta; class Magnoliopsida; order Dioscoreales; family Dioscoreaceae; genus Dioscorea; species Dioscorea zingiberensis. The sequence continues at coordinate 25,621,927 of CM048823.1, forward strand.
TTATTAAGCTCATGTACCATTGACATTTGCAATTAAATCCTCATATTGACAGTGGTAAATCAACTTAAGCCTTTATTAAAACTAAAAATCCAAATGGGTACAATACTTAACAGGGGTGGTCTTTACAGATTTGGACAAGCTAAGAACCCTTCGTTGGTTTGAACAAATGGGTCTTCACTCACGTGCAAAATGAATAATGTGACGGTGAAGTAGAAAAAACATTGTAGGCCTTTGAACAAAAAAAATCCTTGTAATTAGAAATTAGTAATAATGACCACAAATATTTTACCTTTAGCATTCTGGTTGAATGATGTTAGTTGAATATACCCAATTCTAAAGCTATCATTTCCAAAGCTAGAAACATCACAAAACTTTGATCTTACAGAGTTCAAAGAAACTTTTTCTCACCTGCAAGCTGTAATGACCAATTAAATGCATAAAACAGAAAAAAGATAGCATGAATGGCATAGTTTAATGCATTATAAAACAACTGAATTCTTAAGATATTAAAACATGAGAGAAATCAAACAACTAGACATGCAAGGCATAGCTTGATAATTTTAGAACTGTTTCATTTAGCGCAATAATATATTTTTGCTTTCAGATCCACTACGGATGGATACGTTAACATAGCTTCCTTCAAGACCCTTGTATAGTGCTTCAGAATTTAGACAAACACAAGACTAGTCCATTCACTGAATAATATACAACAAGTAGGAAGTGAAAGCCAAAAAATGAAATTGAAAAATGAATTGGGAAAAGTGTATAAGATAGAAATAAATAAAGTCCATAATATTTAATTAATAGTATTTGAATTCGTCTAAAACATGAAAAAGTATAGAAAGGCCCTAGTAGCTGTATGAAATCCATCAAAATGAAACTTATGCAATAAGAAAACACAGAGTAATCAATTTATCACTTATTTGGTGGAACACAAAACAAAAATAGCAATCCGTCCAGACATGGATTATTGGATGCTTCAAACAATTGATCCATAAATAGCACAGGCTTTCACAAAAATATTAACTGGGAAAATTTCTCTAAAGCTTGAAGAAAAGTGTGATTAATGCTTTGATGCATAGGGAAAGCACTAAGATAATGTCTATCAAACATTAATAATCATCAACATAAAAAAGTCTAAGAAACAATATCATCATATTACAGTATCAAAAGCTGAATGGAAATCAGTTCAATAAAATAACTTTAGTAAATAGTTAGTTGATTCACCAAGCATATGCAAGGTAATACAAGCTTTTTATGTAACTCTACTTCTTCTTACATATGGATGCCTTTTCAAACTTTTCTTTTGGCCAATCCAACAGAACCCTTACATGTTTCTTCCCATGTGTTCATTAGTTCATTTCAGAGAGCATTTTTCGTATAGAAAAACAAATTTTTTGCCCATTGAAGGGAATCATGTAGTGAGATCCCAGGAATGGGGCGATGTTGAACTATCTGATAGCACCATGCGGGCTTGGGCATATCACGAATTGGAGGACCAACATAAAGGAGGAAGGTGATCGAGCCAATTCCATGATTGGGGAACGGTTTTGGACACGGTTCCGTGTTTTGGCCACAACTTTGGCTACAAGCATCGGATCCGCGCGCTCAACCCCCAATCAGAAAGCTCGTCTTGACGCGCACATGGGGTCAATCGAGATTTCCTCAGTTATCCTTTCCTTCATCCTCAAATTCTATTTTTTTGCCCGCCGTTTCTTCATTTTTCGTTGTTTTTTTTTTTTGGTAAAAATTCGTATGCAAATTTAGGGTATGATTTGAGTCCGATTTGATATTGGATTTTTATGAGTTATATGATTTGTTTAGTTTTTATAAATTAATATAAGTTTTTGTTTTTAACAAAAATTTGCCAATTTTGGCAAATTTATATAAAAAGATAGGTTTCTAGGTTAGTTTTTTGAAGATATTTAAACTCGGCTTGTGGGTTGAATTTTATTCATTGAATATTGAATAAAACTTTTCCGTTGAAGTTATAGAGACTGTCTTCTCTGTTTGTCTCCCCTCTTGCTTGCTCTTTTGTTAATCCCCTGGTTACCACCGCCCGCAGGTTAATCACTACCTTAAACGGAGTCAAGGACTTGTCATAATATGCACGATCAACTATCTTCCATTCCTCTAAGAAAAGGTGATTTTCTTCCCTAAGAGACCCTATATCGAAACACACGAGACACTAACAATTATTTTGGTTTTTTTGAGATTTCTAGGAGCAAAAGAGTTGCACTCTTCAGAGCAGACTAACAGGATGGACTCTTATTGACAACAAGAGAAAACAAAATAACAAGCACGATGCCCAAAACCAACGGAATAGCTATAACAGAGACATTATTCCCAAATTTCTATTGCCATTTTACAATGTCGTGGGTATTTTATTTGTATCTCCTTATAGTTCTACTACTATAGCATAAAACCAATGAATAGTATTCAAAATATAAACTCCCAAGAACCCATTGAAGGCGCAACAGAGAAGGGCTAGCTACAAAGCTTTTAGTAGCCTCACCTACCTCACTGCATTGTGCTCTTCTATTAAAGGAACTATGTGAGTGGTTGTGCAGACCTACCATTTCAACAGGACCTATGAGTCAAGACTATCAACTAGCAACTCACATATGAATCAATACAGTGAAAGCCGCAACTCCATTGGCTTTATATGGTTGACTAATCATACACAATCATCCATCACTTGGCGTCCAAATCAAAGTCTTCCACGAGATCATACATTTGAAATCAAAATCTTCTTCTTTTATATAAAAAATGAAAACCAAGAATAAACTGTAAAGAAAATTGGAAACTTGAGAGCTATGATCTAGGAGAAAAGCTACAAAATAAATATAAAAAAAAGATCAAATAGGAGAATGAGGGAGGAGGGGAGAGGAAGAGAAGGAAGAAAAGAAGGCTACGTACGTTGCCTTAGGATGCCTTTGAGATTGAAAACAGAAGAGGGTTTTGGGGTTTCCATTGCTAGTACTCAAGAGGAAGAAGATAAGAGGAGGGACCGAGGAGAAGCGGGCAACGGAGGACTCCATTCAACGATCTCTGATCAATCTCTCCATCATATACAAAGATCCACGAGAAATCAAGCCAAGAGCAAGAAGAGATCGGAAATCCCAGAAATGGCAGATGAATCGGGAGGAATTGTGGGGAGGTCATGCAGTGGACAACGTGTAGTGAGAAGAGAGAAGATGACTGCATTCATCACTTGTGCACGAATGTGTGATCGGGAGGCTCTCCTCAAGTTTCCCGACGCTGCATCCAAACGTAGGTTCTCCGGCTCCTCTGACCGACCACGCCACAAGACTGGCCTCTTCTCATGAAGTCAGGGAAGAAGTTTATGTTTTTAAAAGGATGAGAGCTAGTTTTAGTCGTTGTACTTTGACCCAATATTCATTTTCATCCTTGTACTTTAAAAATATTCGATATGGTATGGATTTTGTTCAAATATGCCCCTAGTACTCATGTGGCGGCACATGTGCTAGTATTTCTAACATTACGGCTTATGTAGAAAGGTTAGGATGATGTGGCATGAGGACGTGTTTTGATAAAAAGTAATTTGAATAAACTAATTTTTTAAGTGTCGATGTGGCATGCTAATGCATCATGGCTTCTCGAATAAAAAATTAACTGTAAGAGCCGCTATGTTTTACAACCTAATTAAATCCCCTAATTATTTCTCTAATTATGTTTATTAATTAAACCCCTTGTTTGGTTTAATATGGTTTATTAAATGTTGTTTAATTGCATAATGGACTTGTTTTGAGTTTAAAGAGATGGGGACCTAAATGAAATAATTGAGGAATGGAGGGCTAAAGTGCAAGTTGCACTCACACACATGATTTAATAAATAAAGGACTTGCATGTATATTTTAGATGGAGAAGTGGGTTATGTGAAAATATGCCATCTTGCATGCAAAGAAAGGAAGTGATGTGTAAAGATGAAATTAAAAGAAAATCCAAGGGTTCTTTACTAAATATGCATGTATTACTAGAGGGGCACTTGGGCAGTTAACTGGGCCCGGCGGGTTCCTAACCCCCGGTTCGGGCTTCCAAGAAAATCTCGAGCAGGAACGGCCCGCCATGGGGGCCAACCAGCCAAGTTGAAGGTTGACTAGGACTTCATGGTCACTGGTCACCTTCCGGGTGGCTCGTAAATCGCCCTAGCCACAATGTAGAATCAAGGGTCGAGGGCCCAACCTCACGGTTAACTACTTCGTACCCGCCGCTTTTATTTTATTTTTTATTTTTTTTAAATATCTAAATGTAAATGAAAAAATAGCAAAAAAATTTAAAAAATATATAAAAAAAACTATGATATTTTGATATAAAAATAGAATGAGAAAAAAAATTTAAAAATTAAAAACTATAAAATTCATTATCTTACACTCATTATTCAATTATTAAGAAAATAAAAACAAATTATAAAATCAAAAAAGAGTATATAAATGGCAAGCTACTTAAAAATAAGAAAATAACCATAAAAATCTTCATCATTGACAATTAGAGAATGCAAAAATCTCTTTGAAGGAAAAAATCAATCTATAAAATTCATTATCCTATACTAATTATTCAAACATTAACAATATCAAAAAATATAAAATTACAAAATCATATATATAGTAAGCTACTTCAAATTAAGGAAATGACCCTAAAAGGCCTTCATTGTTGACAATCAAACATTACAAAAATATGTCATGAAAGAAAAAAAAATTCAATCTATAAAATTCACTATCCTATGTTAATTATTCAAACATTAAGAAATCCCAAAAAATTATAAAATCACAAAAAGTATATAAATAGTAAGCTATTTAAAAATAAGAAAATAACCATAAAAAATCTTTATTATTGATAATTAGAGAATACAAAAATCTCTCTTGAAGTAAACAAAACACAAAATATAAAATTCATTGTCCTACACTAATTATTAAAACATTATAAAAACCCAAAAAAATCATAAAATCATAAAAAATATATAAATGACAAGCTATTTAAAATAAGGAAATAACAATGAAAAAGCCACATTATTGGTAACCAAAGAATGCAAAAAATCTCTCCTCAAGGAAAAAACTCAAATCTATAAAATTTATTATACTTTCCTAATTATTCAAACATTAAAAATCAATTAAAAATATATGATGTTTACATGAGTGCAAAAATTAAAAAATTGAAAAATAAAAATAAAAACCCAACCCTTTGGGTTGACTGTGGTCAACCCGCCCCAGGCCCGGGCAGACCAACCCGCCCGGAGTCACGCGGGTTGGGCTTAGGTTGAATCAGAACCGCCAGCAGTAGCCGGGCGGTTCTACCATTTTTCCTACGTCGGGTCGGTGACGGATGGATTTTGTCGGGCCGGTTCCGGGCCAAAACCCGGCCCGTGCCCCCTCAGTATATCTATGCACAAGCTTTATTAAATCAACAGACTTGAGTTATTTCATTAAGCATCAAGGGTAGTGGAGTTCTAATGCAAACAAGAGAGGGGACGTGCATGGCTCCAAGTCTTGGCCGTCCGTCTCTCTTTACTTATTTAATTATTTTTTTCTCTTCCTTTCTCTCTCTTTCTCTAGATAGGGATATGAATACAGAGGGCTTGGATCTAAGATGAGATGGGGGTCAAGGGCTTGGATATGCCTAGTGCAATAGATTTAAATCACTCAAGAAAGCGCGTGGAAAGTGGGTCTGAGGTGGGGCTACTTTCATTTTAAAACCACGTCTCCTAGACTGTTCATTCGTTTATGTGAATCCAAGATGGGATTTGATAGTGCATGTTGTCGCGATTGTAGCCGGGCGCGGGCAGTGTTGAGTCCCATCGGACTCCTATAGGTTGTGTTTGGTTGGGAGTTATCCCCACTTGGGATTAGGAATAAGTTTTGAAAAGTTTTGAAATTTTGGAGGGAAATTTTAAAGTAAAGATATTAATGATAAGATTGTGATGTGTTGACTATATGTTGGTGGGTTATACTTTTAAATCTTAATTAAGGATTTTGGCGAAATTTTTTTTTTCATTGGAAACTGTGTTGGGGTTATCCCTTGGGGATAACCACCAACCAAACAAGGCCATAGCCTCGATGACCCCAAAACAAATTCTCCATCATGGTTGTATAAGGAACGCAACAAAACCCTTCGCCAAAACTCCACCACTTCCTTTCGGATTTTCCAATTCAAATGAGAGAGCGAGAGGAACACCGACATTGTTGCTCAGCTGCTAACCTTGTTTCCGGTGGCCGAGCACTAAGCGAGAGAAGGGAGAAGAAATAGAAAAGGAGAGCAGCTACTGTCATCATCGAAGCTTGAACCGGGGAAGCTCGGCGGTGGAGTTAACCACCATGCGCGGGGCAGCAAGCCTAAGATTGACACCAGTCATCGAAGGTGTTGCTCAGAGACACCCCAAACCCGCCACTTGGTGAATACTCTTCCCTAACTTCCTTTGGGAACTTGTCATGCATGCATATATGCTTGAAATTGGGGGTTTAGATGGGGAGATCACACATGAAACCTTCTGGTTGGTCACTTTCATGCTTTGGCTGTGTGTATAAAGTGCTCATCTTCATTCTTCATGAACGGGAACAGAATATAGGGTTAAGGGTTCAGTGAGTATTGGTGAAGGTTTTACCTAGAGTGGTAATACCCTTCATTCTTGATTATAATTTATAAGCAAAGATAGGGTGATGAAGAAGGTTAAGTTAAATCCAATGAACGTCTCCATGCCTCTGTGAGCCAAGAACAATGGATAAGTGACCATTAATGAGTTATATTTTCACAATTGGCTCTAGAGATGGAACCATATTATTACATAAGTCATGCTTGAATAAATTGATGGGCAAGTGAAGAGAGAGATTTAGATTAGAGGAAGAGGTGTTGAATGAACCTGGGGTTGAAGCAAACCACTGGTGGAGTTGCACCTCATCAACTAGCTCAAAGAAGCCCAAGCATAAACCCGACCCACTCCCTGTTGATTTTGAGTTCTAGAACTTAATAAAATATCATGAGAGTATGATAAAATAATAAGGATATGCATGCAATGGTAGATGGAGGATAGAATACATGCATTCATAACTTTTATGGACTGAGTCAAGCTTGAGGATCAAGACATGCAGGGCCGGAACAAGGACTCACTGGTTGGGGGGGGGCTGAGGGCAAAAAAAAAATCATCCAACATAACAATTATTTCCAATATAAAATAATGTGACAGTATAAATTTTTTGAAAAAACTCTGCAAAATCGTCTCATTATCAATTGTTACAAAAACCTCCTCCTCGATATAGACAACCATATTATCGTTCATCCACTCGTCTCTCATCTTGTTGTGTAAATTAGTTTTCACAATATTGATTATCATAAATAATTAAATTGCTTAGCAAATTATACTAATTTTAGAAATTAGCTTTCCAGACAAAGTTAAACCTATTGACTAAAACTTAATAGTTTGTGAAAAAACTATTTAAAAAAATAAAAAATATCCTTGCTTTTAATTGTTTATTTTCTTTTTTTCAACTCATTCTTTTCTTCTTTCGTTGCCCCTCTAATTTCAACTTTTACATTGTATAAGATTGACAGTGGCTTTGGATGGGCAGTGATTCTTTGTTTTTTCCTTCAATCCATCTTTGTTTTAATAAATATTTATATAATACATTGAAATATATGAAAAGACCATGGAAGCAGTGGCATTAGACATTGTTTAAATTAACGAGGGGATGTTTGTAAAACCTTGTTTAAATTAAAGGTTAATGTCCTTGAACCTTTATGTTGTTTTCATTCAAACAGAAAGGACATGTGCTATGCCTTGGAATTCGTGCAATTAAGATTCTAAGCCCATGACCGTCCGATCAGTGTACCACTTTTTCTTAATAACAAAAAAGTCCTAAAAAATAATCCTATTTCCAAAAAAGACAAAAAGATATTCTATCTGCTCACCCTCTTCTTCACGCTTCCCTTCTGGAAGCTTCTCTCGGGAGCTCGTTTTTCATGGACGAATGGAAACGGGAGGATCGCCGGAATCTCCTAAAGCTCTCAAGTTCTCTTAGGTCTTTCTGCCCCTCCCTTTTTCTTGAATCGAATGTGGGGGTGAGGTGAAAGGGATGTGGGGGCTTACTCAATTTGTCAGGATACTCAACAACTTCATGGTGTCGTGGGCGAAGCCCCTGCTAGCCCCCCCTTGGTTCCGCCCCTGCTGGAAGCTTCTCTCGGGAGCTCGTTTTTCATGGACGGACGGAAACAGGAGGATCGCCGGAATCTCCTAAAGCTCTCAAGTTCTCTTAGGTCTTTCTGCCCCTCCCTTTTTTATTGAATCAAGGGGGGTTGGGGGCAGACAGGGATGTGGAGGGCTTCCTCAAGCTGTTGGGATACTCAACAACTTCGCCCGGTGTCAAATTTGAAGCCCTGCTAGCCTTGGTTCCACCCCTGAAGACATGAGATTTGATGGCTTGGGCATTTGTGATGGGCCACAACCTATTATGATAGGCTTGCCGATCGATGAGTTGGTAAGCATGATTAAGTGAATATTAGATTTGAACCAGATAAAGGATTTGGTTATTTATTAAGGCTAATCATGTTTAGCAATGCACTCATACACATGATTGTAGTTATAGAGTCCCTACCATTGCATAGTTTTCATTGGGGTAGGTCTGAGACTCCAGGTGGTTTAGGCGGTGGGATTTGTGTTTCCAACGCCGGGTTTGATGGTCATGTTCTTGATTTGCTCATTTATTTACTTATCTTACATTGTGTTTGACATGACTTTATTATGTTTCCTTATGAAAGCTTATGAACTTGTTGATTTTCCTTTTTCAGATCCTGAGGAGCAGGACGTGGGCCGTAGGAGTGTCGCGTAGGACTTTCGTGGATTTGTTGGGATCTGCTAAGGTCGGTTACCTCTTATATGCTTGTGTGTGAGGGCATATGATTCTAGGTTCCGGTGTAGGAGCCAATTATGTTATGATTGTATGGTCCGTGGGCCTATAGATTGTATTTTGCTTCCTCTGTGAACTTATGACATTAGGCATGTTTATGTCCTTGGATTATGTTTATATTTCCGTGTGCATTTTATATGTGACTACTAATCATCGAGGCTTCAGATCGCGTGGGGCGAATCCCTCGCTCGTTACAGTTGGGTTTTGTCACATGCCCGTGGGCCCGAGGTTTTGGGAGCGGGGCGTGACATTAATTGTATTCATTTCGTATGTCACCTATGCTACATCAGCACCAAGGATATCTGGAATAAAAAAAGAACCGTATTTAGATCGTATTCTGTTCGTATTTAGTTCGTATGCCACCTAAGCACGAAGGACATATTCGATCAAAAAACCCTGAAAGTACACGGATCGCATCAAAGATTTTTAAAGTACAATGATGACATTGAACATTTGGTCAAAGTATAAGGACCAAAATTGGTTTTAATCCTTTTTAAAATCTTAAAAAGTTTAGGTTTTTATTTTTTATTTTTTTTGTTTTTACTCTTCTAGTGTCCAATTATAAAAAATAAGGACCGGATTTTTATAATTATATGGACCAAAGTAAAATCTAGTCTTTAATATCAAACAAGAAATTGAAATTTTGTGACCATTAAAAATCTGGTCCTTATTAGTGTACTTTTTAGGACTAGTGCCATACTCGGTCATTAAAAGGTGGTCCCTAAAAACCATTTTTCTTGTAGTGGTGTGATGGTTAATTGAACAGGAGCCTACTATGGTACTCTAAAGATTTAGTGATTGTTCTAGTGAAATTAAACTAAACCAAGCTAAAACCTAGAAAAAAATGGAATGACGTAGAGTTCAGTGGCAAACAATCAGATATAAGAATCTAGGGTTGCATGACGTTTCAACATGATAAAGATTAAATCCCTTGATTGGTGATGGATATCAAACTAGATGGAAAGAGTTATTCAGTGGCTTGCTAGGGAACTACATAAGCACATGGCACAAATAATAATTCCTTATTGCTAAGGAGTGTGCCTAACCAATTCCACCTGTCACGTATTGTGATGCACTATCATTCATAATCAAAAAACCTATGGATGATCAATAATGCATTCTGATATGTGTGAAAGTGGAAGACATGTGGCCTTCATCCGACTGGCCATGTGCAAGAATTTTGAAGCATCCTCTACTTGAACCCAAAGTTCGTCTACCTGATACTCGGCATCATAGCAGAGAAGAACTTCAAGAAGCCCTTAGCAGCCCACCAATTATTCAACCTTTGAAAACTCATTCTCGATCTTTGCCAACTCACCCATTACTCTGCTCCCCCATAGAAGAATATCTTTGAGAAGACTCCAGAAGTCCAACTGGCCTTCTAGAAGGACTTCCTAGCTGGCGCTTAGCTGGAAACTTAGCTGGCGATGATTTGGAATCTAGTTAGCAAATAAGTGGCCAAGTAGATAATAACATGACGCCAAGCTTCCTCCCGACCAAAGCCTATAAAAGGAGAGGGAAGAAGACCATTTGAAGGATTCTTGACTACGAAGCCTCCATGCTGCCCAATTTCTCTCTTGTTTCCCTCTCAATCTCTAGGTCATCCTATGGTTATTTTGTTTTTATTTCTTACTCTAAGATTTTGTAAATGGAGAAATGTTTAGTGGATTTTCTCTTATCAAGGAGCATCATGGTTTTTTCCCTTATTTTTTTAGGGTTTTTCATGTTAAACTTCGTTCTTCTTTCGTCTTTGTTTGACTTTGATTCATGTTCTTGCTGATCTAAATTCCCCAATCAAAATAAATTCAACCGTTAGCGAGAAATTAGGGTTTCTCCTAATTTTTGAGCTAACTTGATTTCTAACGCCACCAAATGGGGTTTTGAACAAAAAGCTATATGGCTACAATGAGAAAATAAAAGAGAAATGAAGCCTAGGAGTAGAAGGAGGTCGCACCGACTATCTCCTAAGAAGCTTAAGAAGCTCTCCCCACTCTAGAGGAAGCTACTCTGGTTGTTGGAGGAGCCCCTACTACTGTCTACCACTAGACCACAGGAGCTTCTGATGATCGGTTTAGGGTAATCGAGCAGAAACTCGAAGAGCTCGCCCACTTAATGTGGTAGAGTGCCACGTTTCTCAAGCAGCTGTTCCGAATGTCCTCCACAACCTTCGGAGAGGTGTGAAAGATTAGTAGCACGCTCTTCCAAGCAACGAGAACAACCTCAATAAAGAAACATGAGTGTGACATCCTCTTACAGCGATTCGAGACTCTCTTAGATAAGAGTGAGGAAAAAATCCTCTAAGGCAAAGATTGGAAGAAGGAAGCAATCCCCATCTCCATCCAGTAGTTCAATGATAAGTGCACAATTATACATATATTTCTTTCATATTTGCATGCACTTATCCTGTTGTTTTGCTTCAATTCATCTATTTTTGTACTTCATTGGTTTGATTTATGATTTAGTAGGTAAAATATGTACCAGGAGCGAAAGGAATGAGAAATGGGACAAACCAGAATGAAACAAGCTAAAAAGAGTCCTTCACGAGAGATGTACGCGGCCGTGCACTGCGCTTATGAACTTCAGCGATTTAAAACATGTAAAGACCGAAGTAGCGAGAGCTATGCTTGGCGTGTGTTAGATGCACACACCCGTGCCAAATCAGATAAAATTCTATATAAACCCGCCGAAGGTACAGATTTTGGGGACTTCAGCAAATTAGTCTTCGGTGGGTCTTCCCAGCAACGGCTATGGTTTCAGAGAACATCAAAGGCGGAGTAGACATTGAGCAAGGGTGTCCCTATGTTTTCAATTATGTCTTTCTCCGGTATCTTTGTTAATATTTTCAGTAGCATAAGAGGCTAAACACCTTCGATTGTGCCTCAGACACATGAACCCTATGATTATTTGTTAATTGAATTCTTTTATTTATTGGCTTTCCTTTATTAATGATTCTTGTGAGTCTGTGCTTGATTTATGTGAATGTATTTTGCATGAGTCATAGTCATATATCTCATTTTATTTTAGCGCGCGAGGCACATACATGGTTAGGGTTTTGACTTGTGTGTCTCTTTTTGCATAAATCCATATCTCTATTAGCTAGATTATAACTAGGCATAGGTAATGAGTTCGATCTGCATACCGAGAGATCGGATGTGGCATCTAGATGGTGCAATTGTAGAACTCCCAAGAATTAGTCAATGGATAGCCAATACTTAGAATTCTATTATTAACAAAGGAATCCTTGGAGGATTGAGATCTGAGGTGCCACGTTCATCTCTAACTTCTCACTATCTACCAATTGTTCATATTAGTTTGTTTTTAGGATAATCAATAAATCACAACTCCTTCCATAGTTTTAGAGTAGATAGCAAAAATAGTTAGTACTAGTATTCCAGTCCCTATGGATTCGATAACCCTACCTTTTGGTACTTTACTACTTGATCGACTCCATATACTTGCGGGATAGTTATCAAACACCCTATGCATGCATCATCCACCAACTCCTTCACCACGGTGACGATACCGTTCACCGTGGTGTCACTCACCATAATACCGCTGGCCACAACACCTTTCGCTAAGGCACTACTTATCCAGGCACCACTCGCCGAGACACCGTTCGCCGCAACACTTCTCATTGAGACACCGCTAATCACGATATCACTAGCTTCGACAGTACTCACCTCGATGTCGTTCGCCACCTAAAGATCAATGTCCTAGTCCCATTATAAAGAAAGGGTCATGGGGCATGTACTACAATTGCTCTCTCCATTTATTGGGGAGATTTCTGAAGCTCCCATCCTAGAGAAATTTCAAACATCTGAACCTTCGGCGTTATGACAGTTCCTCAGACACATGCGAGCATGTGGAAGCATATAACATAGAAATATTAATTAATGGGACAACTGAGGTCATCATGTACGAAGCATTCCCCAGGACTCTCACGGGAATTACCCATGAGTGGTTTAAAAGTTTGTCGCTCGGTACCATAGCCAGTTTCAAGCAACTTACTGACCTCTTCTTCACTCATTTTTCTATTAGTAGAAGATTGAACAAAAACACCATTGCACTCCTGGCATGCAAATAGAAATAAGGAGAAAGCTTGAGGGATTATCTCCATTGCTTTAGCGTAAAGACCATTGGCATCGTCATACTTGACACAATTTTAGTTGTAGGAGCAGTAATGGAAGGACTTAGGGACTACTTATTTCGTGATGCCCTCTCATGAAGAGTCCCTGAGAATTTGTCTAACATCTCTCCTCAGCAAACGAGTATATCAGCTCGGAAGAGATCATGGCAGGTTGGAAAGAAGAAGCCTTGCAAAAAGGGAGGGAAATCTGAGGGTAAGAATCCCGACAAGTCGAGCAGAAAGAATCTCAAATGGAGGGTCCACTACAAGAAAACATGCATTTCGCGAGGAGCATTTAGCAGGGTTTATGTAAAACCGCCATTAAATGAGGCATTTGTAGCAGTTTTTTTGTAAACCACCACTAAATACATATAATTAGCGGCGGTTTTATGAAATTCACCCCTAATTGTTGAATTTAGTGGTTGTTTTTGGACAATTATCGCGAAATATATGAAATTTGCGGTAGTTTTTTTAGAACCGTTGCTAAGTTCGGAATTTCATGGCTGTTTTAGTAAAATCGTCGTGAATCGCATGAAGTTTATATATCATAGTATGACTCCTTGACAACCATCCGAAAGCAATCAAGTTGTTCTCTCCCTCTATATGCCCTAACCCTCATCTCCCACCTTCAAGGGTGCCAATCTCCGCAATCAACCAATTAGCTCCTATGCTATATCCGCGAGTAGGATCCCTGGCCTCTCATTTCTTTCCCCTTCGATCCCCCTTTAATTCGGTTGTGGGATTCTTCAAGCATACCGCTTGCGATCTTTGCTATTCCTTTTCTCATCCTCTTCTTCCTCTTCATCTCATCTCTTACCCCAAATCTCAACATCATATCGTTCTTAGACTAATCGCTTCCCTCCAATCTCTGCTCCAAATTACACATACTCAGAACCCTAAATATCAGGGTCTCTATCAGCAGTGCTGAAAGGCATTCCCATCAAGAAGAGGAGGAGGTTCTAAAACTTGGGAGATGATGGAGATGTTTACAGGAAGACACTTAAATTAATACTAGGAGAAAGATCAACGAGTGATTTCAACAATGTGGATTTCACCTTTCTCTCTCTCACACTCTTTCTCTCATTTTGTAAGCATTCCCCAGCGAAACCCCATTAAGATCTGGGATTCTATAATTCTAGAATTCTTGGTATCTTCTTAGATCCATTGATTTCAGCCCAATATTTCGCCATTTTGTTGTTTTTGCGTGTGAACCATGTTCCTATTGAGGTTTTTTATTGATTTAGATGGTGGTTTGCTAGTAGTTTGTTCGATTAAGCTGGGATTTTAATTTTCTCTATTTAGATTTTTAAAATTTTTAAAAATATTTATAATTTTTATTGTTCCTTGATTTTAGTCCAACAATGAAGTGATGATCTTGTTTGGATTGCACTATATATGAAGTTGAATGGGGCATATTTGCATGTCTTTGTGGCATTGAGGAGAAACAAGATGTTAGGGAGAATAGGAACAGAAAGAGCAGTTCAGTTATCCTTTTGCCTAATTTGTTAGTTGAGTATTATAGTTTTTTTTTTTACTTGATAACTTTAGTTTGATCTAGCGTCCTTGGATATCCTTGCCCCAGTTTGTTATCTTACTGCAAGTGAGCATGTTTTCTTGGACTGTTCTACTCCATCTATGGTTTCAAAAGCAATAGTTTCATCTGGATCTACTAAAAAATGTAAGTGAACTTGTTGTTTGGCTTATCACATCCCTGTAAAATTACAAATGAGAAATGGTTTGATTGGTCTAGTATCTCAAAGACTTTCTAGTATACAGTGGCGTCTTGGTAAGAGATGAATATTTAACTTAGAAGCCTTTGCTTTTTAATTCATTCTACTTTGGTTTGGGCTTTTCAAGTCTCCTATGACACTTGTAGGTTAAAGCCAACAAGCGCTTGTTGGGAAGCAACCAAAGTTCTTGAAATTTTCTTTCTCTCCAGTTGCAATTTTCTTTTGATTAGTTAGATTGTGTGCGTTTCGAATAAATTAATGAGATGCTTCATATCCGTTTTCATACTATCTTGTATCAACTTGCTGGTTATTGTTCATTCATAGCCCTAGACTCATAATTGTTATTAGGTAGCGCTAGGAAGGTTCGAATGGCATCCTGGATGGGCTGCATAAGCCAAATCAAGGTCCATCTGAAGTTGTCATGCACGATTTGTCATACAATTTGTATGACCCGCCTTAAGCTATCTGAGGTATCATATGGCCCCATTTATCTTGGCGCGTATGGGGTCGGCCAAGGGCACAAATTGGGGCACTATACAAGGCACCATCCTTATTTCTTTTTCAAAAACCTAATAGACCCCACCCCTTTCCATGTCGATCCAAACTTCCTCCTCATCGGTGCGACTTCCCTTCTTAATTTTGGGCTTTATTCTTCCCAAGGTATGATCCCTAATAATTTGATTTGTCGATTTAGTTCATCTTCTCCATGTTTAGAACCCTAGGGATTGAATGAATGAATCTTGAATGAATGGGTGATGAATTTATCTTCTTGCGTCGAATTTTTGTCACAATACTTTTATTAAAGGCATATTTAAGGTTTAGGATATGGAATGGGTGTGATTTGGATGTAAATGGGGAAAAAAATTGCCAAGGTCAATTTCTTTGCGTCAGCGCCAGTGCATACTGAGCCGTATACATGCGAAGATAGCTCGAGTGAGAGTCATACGGGCCTTATATCAGCCCGTATAGAAGCCCGTATAGGGCCAATTAAGGGCCGTAGTGCGCATTCTTCATTGCTTTTTCGATATTTCCTTTGACAGTAACACCCTTTTCAATTATTTTGCAGACATGCCTTGAAAGCTTACCGACTCGAAGAAGCGCAAGATCGGAGAGGGTTTCTCCTCCGGCGTACTACGGTTTGAGGAGGAAGGCTTCCTCCACCGCTACCATCGTTTGACTGCCAAACCCTTCGTGCGTGCATGTTTTATAGATTTAGGGTGCTCACTTAACTCGGGATTGCGGAATGAGTGCGAGGGATTATTTCGGTCGGTGGTTGGGACAAAGTGTTCTCCATCAACGACGAGGTGTTCCGCGGGGCTACCTTGGAGGTCCTGAGCACTTTTGAGGCTTACACGAGCGCCGTATCTGAGCGATCTCTCACCGTCGTATCATTTCAGCTCTTCGAGGAGCGGAAAACCATGAGCTACACTCGGTTCTCTATGTACATTGGATTCTACGATCGCGGGGCCATAGACACTCGCAAGTATAGAAAGCTCCTCACCACCTTTCCCGAGCACACTATCATGACCACGGGGTATTAGCTTCAGCTTGGGGGCGCCACGAGAACAACAAGGCATTCCTCATGAGCAATCCAGTTCACCACTACATCCACGCCCTAATCAGTCGCACTATCGTAGGGAGGGATGATAGTACCGGTGTCATCACTCTCACAGAGACACACATTTCCCTTATACAAAGATCATCGGCGAAAGTGCCTATCCATCCGGGATAGGTACAAAGCTAACTACTTAATTGCATCAAGGGGCCTTTGCACCCGTCTCAAGGCTATCAATGCGAGACCCTACATAACCTGCCTTATTATTGGGATAGGCCTTGAGGAGAGGACGAATGACATGCAACGGGTTGAGCTTATGATCGCATTGGGGATGAGCACTCTATGTCAAATGGGGCTCGTCCAACACTCTGGTAGCCGCTACACCCTAGTTGGCCAGGGTACAGATAGTTCTGATGATCAGTAGTCCGACTCTGAGGACTCCGATCTTCCATCACCTGTTGGCCAACTCCCTTCCTCAGAGCAAAAGAGCCGCTTTAAGCTATTAGAGGAGCCGATATCTGAGATCCGCGCAGTACAAGATACCATTCTTGTTGAGCAGCGCGAGATACGTACCTAGATCCTCATTGAGCGACATCAGTTGAGAGACCAGTTCACTGAGCTATCTCTTTTCATCCGAGGGTAGGCACCATTTGTACCTCCTCCATCTCAGGGACCCACAGGAGCCGCACCCGAGGCACCATCATATGATCCTATCTTCTGAGGATTGAGACTTATCTTGTTCTTGGCGTTGATGAGTCTTTACTTTCTTGTGTTAGTTTTATTTTATATTTCGTCATTCTTAGGACTTATCTCTTTTATTTGTGCACCATTGTACAAGTTAGCAAGGGCATGCCCTGCTAAACTTATCTTTGTTTTTACTTTCTGTGGACTCCTTTAATTTCTTATTATCTCTTTAGTGGAGTTATGATGATTTCCCTCTCATGCAGATTCTGAACTTGTATCGACATCCCCCTGTAATGGCCAAGTATTAACCTCATGGAAATCGATTGGCAAATCAAATTAACCGGGGAAGTTTTAGTTCACCTTTCTCCATGAAAATTTAATTTTGGAATTATTGCGTACAATGAGGACAATGTAAATTGTTAAAGTGTGGACATAGGTGGCTACCTATGTCTTTGTGTATGTATACCAAGTCTTTAAGTGTGGAGATAGGTAGCTATTAGTGAAATTCATTGCAAATCAATATTCATGACTAGCATAACTCGATGAAGGCCTTAAGGAAAAATGTTGGTACACTCTATTTCTAGGGCACCATCTTAGCACATAATTTTGTTAACTTCTCCTATGAAACACTATGGGCACTTAGAGAACATCTTTGTGATACTCATGAATTTTAGAGATAATAGATTACCCATTGCCATATTCTCTTAAATTTAATAGCCAAGCATAATCTTCAATGGCTCCAAGAGATTTTGTGGCACTTGTTCAAATCTTTGACCCCTCATAATATGACCTAGTGGACAAGTAATGGAAGAATAAAGTAGTTGTACTTAATAGTTGTGAAGGGATAAAGACAGTGTTCCGCTGCTTGTTGTGATAAAGTAGTTTGGTGTTCTCGCTCCTGATAAGAGTGTTTCTCGATTCAAAAAATCACTACTTAGCATGAACACAACCATGTAGAGTTGTAGCCATCTTAGTAGGAAAGTACTATAGTGCCTAATCAGCATGAGCACTCTGCGAAGAGGAGGAACTACACTTTACATTGATCTTTAGTACGGGAAAGTCAGATCTATTAGGGATGCCCTACCTCAAAAAATAAAAAATAAAAATAAAAAATAAAAATAAATAATAATAATAATAATAATAATAATAATAATAATAATAATAATAATAATAATAATAATATTTCCAACTTGTCCACCATTTATCTAACCTAGGGGGTCTCTTTGATCATAGGGCCTCAAGGACTCTCTAGAGTCCATGGAGGATATGCTTGTCTTGCAAAGATTTTAAAACATGGCATGTGGAGTGAACAAGCTTTGTCTAGAGCTATATTGATAAATTTCATGAGATCTATTTAAGCCCCGGTGTGGAAATGGGAGAACAAACACTTGGATGGTGAACTTGAAAGGAGTTGGGTCATGGGTTTTATGGCTAGAGGATGAACACTTATCTTTTCTTTTGTTTTGTTAATATCTTTTCTTTGCTTGAGGACAAGCAAACCTTTAAGTGTTAAGATATGTGATAAGTGTTCATTTGAGCATAATTTTATACCATACTCTTGTATGCTTTGCTTGTAATTGTGAGGATTTTTGGCCCACCGATACTTAAAATATGTTAATTTTTTTAAACAGAGCAAGATAACAAGACCCCAGAAGAAACGAAGCTTTTCAAGGGAAATTGAGGCCGAAAGGAAGCATTTTTGGAGGAAAAACTCAGTCATACAGTCTTCCAAACGGCCTGTATAGACCGGGAGAATTGAGGCCCATACAAGTGATCTCCTTTGGGACCGTACACTACCCTGTATGGCCTATACGGGCATCCATATGGTCTGATATACGGTCATTTGGATGCACCTGGAAGCTATACGAGCTCGTACATGGGCCTGTATGTTGTAAGTTCCCAAAACATCTACAGACCTATAAAGGGGCAAAATGGTGAATCTCACCCTAAAAACACTAGAGGTATAAAAGCCAACTAATGAGGGTTTAGAAGAGGAGAGAGGTAGCTGGGGTAAAGGATTGATCTTGAGGAGAGCTTGGGGATTCTCATCTTCAAGCCATTGGAGCATGAAAAGGAGAAGACATTGAGGAGGAATTAAGAAAGCTATCAACGGTGTATGCAATAGTCTCTTCCCTTATGGTTTCTTTGATTGTTTTTATCTTTGTAGTGGATTGTTACTCTCCTTTAATGGAGGGCTAATTTTGTAGATGCTTGGATGATTGATGAACCCTTGGACATGATTTAATTGATATTATTTCTCTATTCTTGAATGCTTGGTTGAATTCATGAGTCTATTGGATGTTTTAATGTAAGTGAATCCCTCTCTACGTTGAGACAAGCCAGAGGGATTTTCATAGTCCATATGGGGGATGAAGCGAACTCCTCCCCGTGTGTAGACCATCTCCAATAGAAAGGATTGTGAATACACCGGGAAGCCGGGTATTAAGGAGAGTGAGCCCTGTAGATGTATTATTCCCATAATCCTTCCAAGAATGAGGTTCCCAAGAACATCATCGGTAAGGGCACTAGGATTAGTAATTCGCCTCGAGTGAGGGAGTGAAAGCACCATAGGAACCCTTGGCTAAGAAACAACCAAGTGTCAAGATAGAGAATATCATCCATCCCTTAGAAGACCAAGGGGGATTCAATTATCCGATCACCCCCCTTTTATGATTGTTTGATCTCAAGAACAATTTGATTTTCTTACTTGTATCTATAATTTCTTAGTTTAAAGTTTAGTAGAATCACTCACATTTCAGATCAATTAGATAGTAGACGAGCAGTGGGTACTAGTACTTCCATCTCCCGGAGGATAGATAACCGAACCATTGAGTCCATTATTATTACTTGATTACGACCCATACACTTGCGGTTGTATCACATCAGGCGACGATTGAAGGTGACAGCATCAGCGACGGTACCAGGGAATGAAGGTCGCCAAGCTGGTGAATCTGATGACCGAGCCACCGCGCACAAGGATGGTATCCATCCTGGCTGCGACGACGACGACAACGACAGGATATGGGATTTATTTCAAGCAGTGAACAAATAGGAAAACGAGGGAGCATGATCCTCTTTGGTGCTACCTTTTCTACGGCTCCTTGTTTCTTTCTCTCTCCCTCTTTTTATTAACCAGAGAACAACCTCCTGATTGCTGTGCAGGATCGTGGGTGGGGATTACGCAATTGACCCGATTGTGAGCAACGATCCGGATAATATCAAATCTTTTTTTTTCATTTATTTAACATGAAAAGATAAATATAGACCGGATCGCGGATAAAATCAAATCCAAAAATATTTTGACTTCTTTTTTTATTTAATTTAAATTTTGATTTATTTTTTATTATTATATTTTTTTATTTAGATTTGGATTTGCCTTGGGATTTATTCCCTTGGATTATTTTAGGATTTGCAATTTTTTTAGATTACTTCGAGATTTGTATTCTAAGGCTATCTTGAGGTTCGAGATGGCCTCGAGATATTTGATCTAGGGCTCTCTAGAAATTGGAGATTGCCTCGAGATCTGTGTTCTAGGGCTATCTTGGGTCTTATGGTCTTAGCCCGTCTTGGGATTTGTATTCCTTGGCCCGCCTCGGGATTTGACTCGATACATATTTTTTAATTAAAATATTTAAATTTTAGAATATTTTGGAATATATGTCCCATTTAAATTTCAAACCATATTTTATATGAAATATTTCATAAAAGGCCCTCGAGACATCTTATATTAATATAATTATTTTATTATTTTATTTTCTTATTATTACTATTATATTTTTTACATAAACAAAACATATATATATTGTAAAATCCAAGAATTTGAGAAATAAAATATTCTAATATTCCCTTTAATTAATTTAATAAATTAGATTAGTCCCTTGGCTACTAGAGATGTTTGATTAAAAGATTAAAGAGGGATTGATTTAATTTTAAAAGAAATTAAAATTAAATGTGCTCTGTAGGGACCAATTAGTAAATAGTTAAAATATGAAGGACCTAAAGTAGGTTTGCCCCTCTCACAGGAAAAAGGGTTAAGTTAGAAATTAAGTAAAATGGGGGACTGCTGGGTAAAAAGCTAAGAGAAAACTCTAATACAGAGGAATGGACGGTTGAGATCACCCAATCTTTGAGAAAGAGATGCTCGTGAGAAAGATGAGTAGCGGCGGTGAAGCCACGTGGCGCGCCCAGATGCATCCATCAGAGTATGCGGATCACGCGGTATTATTGAGAGATCTGTGCGGCCACGTGGCGAGTGGAGAAGAGCTTATCTGGGAATATACTGGATACGATGCAGATGAATAAGATCTGGCCGTTGGTTTTATGATGATCTAGGCCATCGATCTTGGAGCTATTATGTCCGAGGCAGACGGATTTAATGTGAGTCGATGGATCATATCATGTGTTGATGCCAAAAACTGGTCCACGCCCCGCTTCGGCTACTGTTGCCTCGAGATCTGGCCTCAGCTTTCGACCAACGGTTAAAATTTATAGTTGGTGTGGACGCTTACTTCTGTTTACGAACAGGGAGCGCAGAGGACATCCTGAAATTCGGACCGGAGTTATCCATAGGCGAACCTGCAAAAAGGAGAGGGCAGTGATCGGAATTGGGCCTCTCTGCCCGGATTCAGCTCCGATGCTTAAGTCAGAAAACTTGAGTAAAGAGTCTTGGATTTAGGCAGTTCTTTGTGTGATCAGTTTTTTTCCCGGATCCCCCTTTCTCTTATTAATGCTCTTCTTTTATAGCACCTTAAAGGCGGTTCAAGAAAGGCGGTGGAATAAGGCGGTGAGTTAGGTAAATATCTCCTAAGGCGGTAGGAAAATATCTGCCGCCTAGCGCGTAGATGCCACGTAGGTAAAATAGGATAAATATCTGCCCATTGTAGCAAGTGGATAAGGCCTGCTCACTGTAGAGGCGTTAGATATTTATCTCTCTCCACCTCAGGCCCTGTATAAGAGGGTTGCTACAATTCCGACGGACTTGTTCGCAGGATTGAGTCCTCACATTATTTGCCGGACGGAATTGTGCAAAGGTGGTGACATTGCCATGTGGCCAGAGGAACAAGTGGTCCTTTAGGTCAATGACACCTATCTTCACCAAATATATCCGTAACACTAGTCTCCCCCAAAGTGTACTTGTTCGAAAAATCTGAGCGAGGGGTGAGCTAACCGCACGCTTCGCTTGGTTCGAGAACAAGTATCGTTCTTAGTTGGCATGTCTACGTAGGCGTAGGCTTCGTGTACGGTTACTTACGCGTAAAGTACACGTGTTTTAATAGGCGACCGACGTTTACTGTGTTATCCTTTCGCTGTTATCGAGGTAGATTTTTGTTCTGGAATTTTCGTCTATAGTGTCGATAGGTTCTCCTATTTAAGGGCTTGTATGCCGATGTATGCAGTTTGGGCAAGTGTAAATCTTTTTGTACTCTTGTATCTTTGTATCATGGCTCAAGACTTGTCTTTTATAAGTTTTTACTTTTTCTCAATGTTCCCGACACTTACAATTCCGGCTCTTTTTACGAGCATCTATCGGAACTAAGAATTTGGAGTGATTCACTTGGTAAGTCCGAATCTACGTGTGTGGCGTGATTCCGTTGGATTGATTGGCAGGTAGGTGAGATGAGCATCGACGCATGGTGGGAAGCTTTTCATGATCCGACGGCGTGGAAGCGGGGACCTCTTAATTTTCACTTATGCAGGGGGTATGCATTTCGAAGTTGAGATGTTCGGAGACGACTCCTGCCGCAGAGAGGTGGGCCCCTACCTTCGCCCCCGTGCCGAACCCAGTTCCCCTAGTAATAATGGGGACAATGATAGTTGCGGAAGTCCGTGCGTCTCTTCTGAGTCTTTTCCAAGCGTATCCTCGGACGGGTCTACGGATATTTAGCTTTAATCCGTCGGACAATATGTTTTTGTTATGTTTGTTTTGTTTGCGTTTGTCATGTAACCTGAATAAATGGCGTTTGTCGTTTTGCTTCTAAATCCTTTGGCATTTTTATGAGGCCTTCACTGGCGATCCTATGTTGGAGTGTGTGCTTTGTCTCATACGGTACAGGTTCTACCTGCCACGTAACGCTCATTACTCCCTAGGATGACACGTGTCCCCTCTACTATTAGCATTAAAGGGGGATAGTGGCGCGACGTGCGCGGCGTGCGCGTTTGTCAACGTCATGATGGGTGATGAGCGTGGCTTTCCATGTGTGTCCGGTAGGCTGGTATTGGCGGCGGGGCAGAATTTTGAACTGTTTTGAGGAGGTGTAATGATGGTTATTTGAACGGTCCAGATTTGTGGACCCTTGGTTCAACGGTTCTGATCGGAATATAATCCCAAGATCTAACGGCCACGGATTCGTTATGGATTCGTTGCCTTTGTATATAAGTGAAATCGTACAGGCAGGAAAAGGTTATTTCGAAAATCGAATCGCGTCTTCTTCTTCAGGTTTCCACTTCTCCGGCGTGCCCTGGTTTTGAGCTTTCTGCGTTTTTTCTTGTCTTTTTCCTTTCCTAAGGTAATGGCTAGTGCTGCTTCTTCCTCCTCTAGTTCTTCTCATGAGCCCTCGATTCCTTCTCCGTCCAACCCTACGGTTTCTGTCGCGATTCCGGGTGAACTTGGAGGCGTTCCAGTTCAGGGTTCGCGGGTTCACCCTGCCTCTAGGGCAATGGGTAGAGGGTCGGATACGTTCATAAGCCTTCTAGGGCAGAAGGATGTAGATGACCTAGTAGAGAGATATGAGATAGACCTCTCTTTATTCGAGGTTAGGGTTCCTTGTTCAGGGGAGAGGGCGAGTGCCCATAGGGAGGGGGAGATAGATGTTTACCAGGATGCGTTGCTAGGTGGGCTTAGGCTTCCTTTCCCTGATTTTACTAAGGCGATCCTAGAGGAATATCGTTTGTGTCCCTCGCAGTTAACTCCGAACTCTTGGAGGCTGCTCAACGGATTTGTCATGGTTTTTAAGAATTATGGGGTAAATCCGACCGTCCGCTGGTTCCGCCTGTTGTTTAGTCTTTGTTTGGAGTCTAATGCCGATTGGTATTATTTCTCGGCTCGCCCTGGGAGAAAATTTCCATGGAAAGTTCCTTCTTCCATCAAGCGATGGAAGAGCAAGTTTTTCTTTGTTAGATGTAAGTCCGAGTGGGATATCCGAACAAGGTGGGAGGTTCCCCGTGCGGATATTACTTTTGAGGAGATATCGGAGGAAGAGGGAAATCTTCTTAAGTCAATGACAGGGCTATCCAAAGTTTACATGGATAGGTTTTTGACCAAAGAAAACCTCATTAAGTGTCATTTAATAGTGTCTACTGGTAGGACTCGTTCGTGTACCTAATTTAGTTTTATTTTGGCTTGTGATGTCTAACCTTATTCGGAATTTGTTTTGTAGAAAACCCGATGGAAGACGAAGACTTGAGCTATGTTAAGGGTCTTTTGGCTTCTTTCGAAGGTGAGGTTCATCCGCCCTTGGCTCGTGGGCGGAAAAAGAAAGAAGTGGTGCCTAGCCAAGGTGCTGATACCTCCAAAGAGGAGAAGAAGAAGAGGAAGAGAAAAGAGACTGACTCTTCCAAGAAAGGGGTTAAAAGTGACCCTGGTGCCGGGTCCTCACGGGAGAGGAGGACAAAGAGAAAGAATTCCGAGGACGCATCAGCTCCCGGAATTGTAGAAGAACAAGCGAAGGTGCCTCAGGAAGAGGTTCACATGGGAAGAAGTCCGCCCGGCTTTGTCCCCACTCCGAGGGTCCTTCTTTCAAATTCTAGGAGGATATCCTTCTTATAGAGGTGAGAATTTCTACACACATATTTTCTATGGGTGCTTCGTGCTTCATTCAGAATCTTTAACTTAGGCTATTTTATAGGCGGAGGCGTGAGAAGCGCTCTCCTAGATAAATCAAGCAGTGGCAAACTTCGGTCTTAAGGGGACCGGCTCCTCAAGAGAAGGGGGTGTCCTCAGAAGGCGTCCCTTTTGGGATCTTTGCCAGTGAAGAGTGTCTTGATGGCAATGAGGCTGAAATGCGACTCTCCTCCAAACTTCATAGATTTGGAAGGGAAGAGGCCATTTCTCAACTACTCCGCTCGGCCATGCCGGTGAGGATTATCCTCGTATTAGTTTTACTTTTGGCTCGGTATTAATGCTACTAACTTATTTGTTTGTTATTTCGTAGATCAAGCGACCGGGCGGACTGAAGTCGGCAATCTTTGCCAAGACGCATTCGGCAAGAAAGATGGGCGTGTAGAGGCTGGAAATCGCCCATTTGAACTCTAGGTAAGCGGCCTTGGAGGGGAAAAACAAAGAGCAAATTTTGCCATTATCCATGCTTTTGAGAAGGATAAGGTCGAAGGCTTCAACAACTGGCCGTTGTGGGAAAGGAGAAGGACGATTTGGCTGCCAAGTTGTCTATTTCTGAGGGATCCCTCTTTACTGCTGAGGAGAATGTTAAAAAGTTGCAGGAGAACTCTAGCAGTTTGGAGAAGGAGCTCAAATCTGCCCGAGAGGGGCAAGCTAAAGCCCGATGGGGGCTGAAGATGAAAAACGCTGAACTCGCTGCTGTTCAGGCGGAGTTGGAGGAGCTAAAGGGGGAGAGTGACACACTTAAAGAAGACTTAGCTTCCCGACTGACAACTCCTAAGTCTGACTCGCAAGAAATCAAGGATTTAATAGAGCGAGCGGATAAATTAGAAAAGGAGGTCGCCCGGCTTAGGGCGAAAGCTAAAGAAGGGGCCACCCGTATTTATTCGGTGGTACAACAGGTGGGCCATCATATCCCTCCTACGGAGGTTTTGTCAATGGGGCTGGCGGGAGTTTTGAAGAAGTTCACGGAGCTCAAAGAGCAACAGACTATTAAGACTCCAGAGGCTTCTGCCCGCCCCCTCGGAGCCTTCAACCCAAGTTCCTCCGTGTAAGCGGCCGTCACTCGAGGGCCCTCCTAGTTCTTAGGATGTTTTTAGCATTTTTGAGAAATGTTCTTGTAAATTCGTAATCTTCTGGAATGTAATTTCTATTCATATGAATGAAAAGCAAACCTTTATTTTGGTGAAGATTTATTTCCGAGTGATGGTTATCCTTAACCGTGAGAAGTATTTTCTGAAGTCCTTTGTAAACTTCTTCCTTCTTTATTTGGCTTGTCAAGCTTCGTAACGAGTTCTTAGTCCAATCATGGGACTTTAAGCTGTTGAGTGAGGTACTCGTCTTTATAAATGAGATTGTTGCCTCATATTTCGATCGGGATTTTTGCCCCTTGTTTTTTTGGATAAGAGTTGTCGTTTATCCTTACAGGATAATTCCGACTCATCTTCCAAGAATGGGAATTTCACCGCATTTTTGTAGGATGGGAATTTCACCGCATCTTTGTGGGATGGGAATTTCACCGCATCTTTGTAGAATGGGAAAGGCTTGAGCTTTATTCCATGAAATTTAAGAGACGGCTACGTAATTTCTTGATAGTAGCTGCCGTAAGTGTTCAAGATGGAATGGACGGCTTGAGCCGCTTTTTCCGGCCCATACTTACTAGATAATAGGTGTCCGCTCGGACGATTCTTTGTATGACGTAAGGGCCTTCCCAGTTAGGAGTTAGCTTCCCCGTTTGGCTTTTATTTCTATGAAACTCATTTTCCCGTAGGACTAGATCGCCGATTTGGAAGAAGACTCTTTTTACTCTTGTGTCATAGAACCTTTTTACTCTCTGACGATAGATGGCTGCCTTTGTTTCCACAGCTTCTCTCCGTTCTTCGAGTAGATCAAGTTCTGCTCGGAGTTTTTTCTCATTCTCTTCCGATGAGAAAGTTTGCTGTGTCCGTAAGGTAGGCATTCCTATTTCTGCAGGGATGATAGCCTCTGCCCCATAAGTGAGAGAGAATGGGGTTTCTCCTGAAGGAGTTCTTGTTGTTGTCCTCAGAGGCCCAAAGGGCGCGGGATTTCTTCTACCCGCTTAGTCCCATTTACGGATACCCGAAGTTTTCGGTTTTGAAGTAGGGTGCGGTTCGTCACTTCTACTTGGCCGTTGGCTTGGGGATGTGTCATGACGCTAGTCCGGATTCAATTTCGAAGCTCAACAAAAGCTTTTGAAAGCCTTGTTATCAAATTTTTAAGCCCATTGTCGAAATGAAAGCTAATCGAATTCGAATCAACAGATAACCGTTCGCCACAAGAATCCCTGACAAGCCTTCTCCGTGATTTTGGCTAAGGGTTCAACTTCCACCCATTTGGTGAAGTAGTCAATAGCGACTATTAGAAACTTCATTTTCCGAACTGAAGTAGGGAATGGTCCCAGAAGATCAACTCCCCAGATGGCAAATGGTCGAGGGCTAATGATTGGTGTAAGCTGCGCCGGTGGTCGCCTCTGAATTTTGGAATGCCGCTGGCAGACATCACATTTCCGAGCGAACGCCATTGCATCTTGAGTTAGTGTTGGCTAGTAATAACCTTGTCGTAGGACTTTGTAACTCAAGGCCATGCCCCTATGTGTCCTCCTCCAATGCATTCATGAATCTCTTGAAGGATGTAGCTAGCTTCTGTAGGACGCAAGCATCGCAAGAAAGGCTGCGTATAAGACCTTTTGTATAGGTTCTCATTGATGACGGTGTACTGAGCGGATTTGTAAGAAATCCGTCTTGCCTCTGCTTTGTTGGGTGGTGCAGGCCCACCTTGTAGATAGTTTCTGATAGGGTCCATCCAACTTGACTCTTCTCGGGTTTGCATCTCTTTGTACCTCTCCCTCCAATCTGTCGATGGTCTTTGCGGGAAGGTACTGTAGGTTAAAGGAAGACTCCGTATCTCCGTTCGGTGTTGTGGCCTTTTTAGACAGGGCGTCCGCCTCTTCGTTTTGCGCTCGACAGATTTTTTCAATTTGGAAGTAAGCGAAGTATGGAACTATTTTCTTCACCACTGCTTGGTATCTGACCATGTTCTCTTCCTTTGCTTCAAAGCTGCCCAAGGTGTGGCTCACAACTAATCATGAAGTCGGAATATGCGTCTGCATGTTGAATTCGAGCCCGGGCCAGATGTAATCCTGCGATGAGGGTTTCGTATTCGGCCTCATTGTTGGTTGCTCGGAATTGGAACTTCAGTACTGTCGCAATTTTCCACTTAGAAGGAGAATAAAGGACGAAACCTGCCCCTGACTTCTCTTTCGTTGCTGATCCGTCAACATATAAGGACCATGGGATGCTAGGGCTTTCTTTTGAACTCTGTGACGAGGGTTTGCCCCTATTTGCGGGAAAAGTTAACTCCGCGACGAAATCCGCCAGCACTTGAGCCTTGATTGCCGTTCGGGGTTTATAGGTGAGATCGAACTCGCCCAATTCTATCACCCACTTGACTAGGCGTCCGGAGTTTTCAGGCTTATGAAGAATTTGCTTTAACGGCTGATCAGTCAACACTGTGATCTTGTGGGCTTGAAAATACGGCCTCAATCTCCATGTGGACGTGACAAGAGCGAAAGCCAACTTTCAAGCGGCAGGTATCTTGATTCTGCTTCGTTAAGGATTTTACTTGTATAGTAGACTGGTTTTTGAATTCCGTTATATTCTCTCAAAAGGATCAGGCCGATCGCATGTATGCGTAACCGCCAAGTAGACGTAGAGTTCTTCTCCTCCCACTTGTGGCTTAAATTTAGTAGCCGAGGTGATCGGAGATAATCTTTAAGCCCCTCGAAAGGCTTTTTTCACGTTCTTTCCGCCCACTCCATTTTGGTGCTTTTCGTGAGGGCTTGAAAGAGTGGGAGATTTTTCTCTCCGCTTTGGAGATAACCGCCAAGTGGGGCGAGGCGTCCGTTAAGCCGCTGAATTTCTTGAAGACTCTTGGGCGACCCCATGTCAAGAATAGCTCTGATTTTTTCTGGATTTGCTTCTATCCCTCTTTGTGTCAAGATAAATCCCAGGAATTTCCCCGATCAGACTCTAAAAGAACATTTATTCAGGTTTAACCGCATAGTATAAATCCGAAGAGACTGAAAAGCTTCTTGTAAGTCTGACAGGTGTTCATTGGCCTTTCGGCTCTTCACCAGGATATCATCCACATAGGCTTCAACGTTTCTGCCAATTTGTTCTCTGAAGACTGTATTTATGAGCCTCTGGAAGGTGGCTCCGGCATTTTTTAGGCCAAACGGCATCACCTTATAGCAGTAAGTTCCCGTGCTCATAATGAAGGACGTTTTTTCTTCGTCGCCTTTGGCCATTCGGATTTGGTTGTAACCTGAGAAGGCGTCTAAGAAACTTAGCATCTCATGCCCCGTTGTAGAGGCAACCAAACCATCAATTGATGGTAAGGGAAACGAGTCTTTCGGACAAGCTTTGTTTAAGCCCGTGAAATCAACGCACATCCTCCACTTTCAGGACGGCTTTTTTACTAGAACCACATTAGCCAACCAATCTGGGTAATGCACCTCTCGGATAAACCTAGCCTTTAGGAGGTTTGATACTTCTTCCTTCCTCTGCTGCTTTCTCACGCCTTTGGTAGCGGGAATTTCTCCTTTCTCGCTTCGTGGGTTTAAACGATTGATTGATATTGAGGCGGTGCTTTCGACATCGCGTAGCGTTTTACGCCCGGCAAGATATCTTCGAAGACCACGCCAAAGAGGTCGGAATTGGCTTTCAATACTCTCATGAGATCTTCTCATTTGCTCATTGTCAAATCCGCCCCAATCCGCGTAAATGCGATCGCCTTTCTGGCTATGTCTAGGGGATCAAGTAGCAATTCTTCAACCGGTATAGGTCAAGCTCTTCATTTTCCCGCTCGGCCATTCTGGCTGACTAGCATGGCTTCGAAACCTTTGTCTGCCTTTGTTGAGGGCTTCTTCCACTGTGAGGGTTGAGACATAACATTGCCGTGCCAGGGGTTGATCTCCTCTCACTTCTCCTTTACCACTCTCAGTCGGGAATTTGAGGAGAAGATGGTAAGTAGAGATTATGGCTTTCAAGGCGTTGAGGGTTGGCTTGCCAAGGATCACGTTGTAACTTGAAGCACAACGCACAACCAAGAAATTTGTTGTCACTGTTGATGATCTTGGCGAGTTTCCTACCGTAACTGGTAAGGAGATCATTCCTTC
Source organism: Dioscorea zingiberensis (assembly GCA_026586065.1). Lineage (NCBI taxonomy): Eukaryota > Viridiplantae > Streptophyta > Magnoliopsida > Dioscoreales > Dioscoreaceae > Dioscorea > Dioscorea zingiberensis. Next base: position 25,651,968 of record CM048823.1, read on the forward strand.
TGGCTGTACTACCCCTCCGGAGAATCCTACTAAGGATGATTTTACCTGAAGCAAGTCATCCGCGTCATATCTCATTCTTTCGAAAGCACTCCAAAAGAGGATATCAACTGAACTCCCACTGTCTATCAGAACCCTCTTCATCTGGAAACTAGAAACTTTGATAGCAACAACCAACGCGTCATCATGAGGGTGGCGAACTCTGCTGACGTTATTGTCGTAAAAAATGATTGGAGCCGGGGGTCGAGATCGTCTCCGTGGCGTTTCTGTTTCCTGTGTGGTTCCCACCATTCGGGTGTAACTTTTCCGAGAGGCTAAACTTTCACCACAGCAACCAGGACCTCCACTAATAAACCCCACCATTTCTCCTTGTTCTTCTTCAGGTTGTGAAGCTTCAGGTTCCTCTTGAATCTCAATGTTGATGTATTGCTCAAATTGTCCTTTCCGAACGACATCTTCTATTGCGTTCATCAAGTGGGTACACTTTTCCGTATCATGTCCTCTAGACTGATGAAACTGGCAATATCTCTTACTATTCTTTTGACGTTCGGTATTTCTCGTGGGTTCTGGTCATGTTAGAAGTTTTTGTTCTTTGATCTGCATGGGATATGGCTTCTGGTTTGGTTTAGTGGGGTATGGTGATCATATCTGACAATTTTTCCTTCCTTTGAAGGTTCTCTGGGCTGCAGCATATGTCGTTGGGGCGGCGTTGAGGTTTCCGGACCTCTGTTTGCGCCCTTGTTGTCCTTATGCGATCCTCTTTCCTTTCGTACATCCGGAGGCCTTCTGTTGACACCGTGGTGGGTTTTTTCCTTCTGGGTGTCCACAGGTCCACGCCTAGCCTCCTCTTCCCAACCCGTATAAATTTCCTCGGAATTGATATATTTTTGGGCATGGATCATAAGGGCGGGAATGGTTTTTGGTGGATCCAAAGTGAGGGAAAAACGAAAGGGGGATTCTAACAGTCCCTCCATTAAGAAGGTTACGACCATTTCTTTGAAGGAGGTCCTCATGGCGTTATTATTTGCTTCATCTATGTAACGATTTAAATAAGCCTGGAGCGTTTCTCCCTTTCGTTGTTTAACATGCAGAAGGGTAGATGAAGTTTTCTTCTGCTTTGAGTATTTGGCAAAATAGGCTAGAAAGCGATCTGCTAAAATCTGAAAAGAAGTAATTGTGCTAGATGGGAGATCGAAAAATCAGTCTTGCGCTTTCCCCTCTAAGGTGGTGGGAAAAGCTCGGCACATGCGAGAGTCTGTGTTTCCGGTGAGGAGCATCTTCGACCGGAAAGACTTCAGGGGACGAGACGGATCGGTTTTGCCTTCATATGCGATCATAACTGGTGGCTTGAAGCTATCATGAACTTGTTCTCCCAATATTTCCTTGACAAAAGGCGAACACATACTGAGAATATGTCGCTCGGACTCCTGTTTCCTTGAGGGAGGTCCTATTGTTGAGTTCTTCTATCAACTGTTTGAACAGATGGACTATTCCGCTCTGTTCTTGTCCGCTCGGTTCTTGTAGTGGCTCATCTGTCCCAAGGTCGCAATGTAGGGGGGTTCTGAACTAGTGGAAAAGGCGGTCCTTTCTTTCCTCTCTTTATGGGTGCGGGTTCTTGTCCTCCCCCTACTTTCGGAATTATCCAGTGGGGCTGTTGGTATGTTTGGTGTTGGAACTTGTGTAGGAGGAGGCGAGGGTGGGTCAAAGTATGAGCAATACCGAGTCAACCGGCCCAATTGTTGCCGTATGTTAAGATAAAACTCCTGAATGCATTCTTGGGGTTGGATGTAAGGATTTTCTCGATGGAAATAAGATGGGTGGATTATCACGACCGGATTTCCTTATGTCTTCGACCTCGCCAGTTCTTCGGGATTATTTGGGGCTCCTCGCTCTTGGATTCGCTTTTGATCTTACGGTAGTGGTCATTTGGCTTTTCGTAAGGGTCCCCACGGACGTCGCCAAACTGTTGATGCCAAAACTGGTCCACGCTTCCGCCAAGCCATCAAGGTTGCCTCGAGATCTGGCCTCAGCTTCAATTTTTCCTTCCTTTGAAGGTTCTCTGGGCTGCAGCATATGTCGTTGGGGCCGCGTTGAGGTTTCCGAACCTCTGTTTGCGCCCTTGTTGTCCTTATGCGATCCTCTTTCCTTTCGTAGATCCGGAGGCCTTCTGTTGACACCGTGGTGGGTTTTTTCCTTTTGGGTGTCCACAGGTCCACGCCTAGCCTCCTCTTCCCAACCCGTATAAATTTCCTCGGTCCATACAAGCCCTTAAATAGGAGAACCTATCGACACTATAGACGAAAATTTCGGAACAAAAATCTACCTCGATAACAGCGAAAAGGATAACAAAGTAAACGTCGGTCGCCTATTAAAACACGTGTACTTTAGACGTAAGTAACCGTACACGAAGCCTATGCCTACGTAGACATGCCAACTAAGAACGATACTTGTTCTCGAACCAAGCGAAACGTGCGGTTAGCTCACCCCTCGCTCAGATTTTTCGAACAAGTACACTTTGGGGGGGACTAGTGTTACGGATATATTTGGTGAAGACAGGTGTCATTGACCTAAAGGACCACTTGTTCCTCTGGCCACATGGCAATATCACCCCCTTTGCACAATTCCGTCCGGCAAATAACGTGAGGACTCAATCCTGCGAACAAGTCCGTCGGAATTGTAGCAATCCTCTTATACAGGGCCTGAGGTGGAGAGAGATAAATATCTAATGCCTCTACAAATGAAAGCGTGCCTTATCCACTTGCTACAATGGGCAGATATTTATCCTATTTTACCTACGTGGCATCTACGCGCTAGGCGGCAGATATTTTCCTACCGCCTTAGGAGATATTTACCTAACTTACCGCCTTATTCCACCGCCTTTCCTAAACCGCCTTTCCTGAACCGCCTTTAAGGTGCTATAAAAGAAGAGCGTTAATAAGAGAAAGGGGGATCCGGGAAAAAAAACTAATCACACAAAGAACTGCCTAAATCCAAGACTCTTTACTCAAGTTTTCTGACTTAAGCATCGAAATAATCCGGCGTAGAGGCCCAATTCGATCACGCCCTCTCCTTTTTGAGGTGTTCGCCTATGGATAACTCGTCGAATTTCGTGATGTCCTCTCAAGGCCCCTCGCTCGTAAACAGAAGTAAGCGTCCACACCAACTATAAATTTTAACTGTTGGTCGAAAGCTGAGACCAGATCTCGAGGCAACAGTAGCCGAAGCGGGGCGTGGACCAGTTTTTGGCATCAACATCATGTAATCACAGTCGTTCGTCCGTGAGACCAGATCATGAGGCAGCAGCTGTCTCCTCCTTTAATGAATAGAAACCGCCACCGTGCGCCTTGCCGCCTCCTCCCTCGTCCGTTACACACGCGAAGGCCGGCCGTTGCCGATAGAGCTGGCCTCAAGCGTCACTATCCCTTGGTCTTCACGAGTCTATAAAAGGCGACTCCATTTGGGAGAGAGGAACGAGAAAGAAGACACGAAACCGAGAAGGGAGAGTTCCGTTTCCGGCGCCGGCGAATGGAGAAAAAGGAAAAGAAACCCAAGGCCACTCTCGTTCGCGCTCAGGGGTCATCACCGTGATCTTTGGAGGTCGAGAGACTGAAGAATAGTGTTGCTGCATGTCACTAGAGCCACCAAGCTCGCCGGAGAAGACTGTGGCCTTCACGACTTCCACAAGTGAAGCTTTTGGTGAGGTCGCTACTCGTCAACGACTCTCCGGTAAACCTCTTTTTGCTTGATAATAATTTTTTAGAAGAAGCATGCTTATTGCCGGAGGGTCGAGCTCGCCGGAGTCAATAACGGCTAACTGAGAACTTGATGCTAAGAAAAAAAAAAAACCTCCCGGAAGTGGTCAGAGTACACAGGGAACCTTGCCTGTTAGGAGGAGTTGGTGTCGGTGAAGCTCCGGCCGCCTGCGAGCTCACCGGCGATCACAGCCAGCTTCGGTGAGTTTGCAGCTGGAGGAGAGAGAGACAGAGTGGAAGTTAGAGAAAAGAATAAATAATTAATTAAGTTAATTAGATCAGTTAGTTGGATCAAAATTTAAAGGTTGATTAAGCAAGACTAAGATGATTTGGGTTAACTACTTGTCAATGTAGACTAGTCCGAATCAAGATGATTGGATTCAATTGCCTAGTTAATTGAATTAAAAGATTTGAATTGGGTTAGTCGAAATTTAACCTGTTGGATTTGATCAAAGGATCAAATCTGGTCCATTTAACTTAATCAATTGAGTAAAATTGATTTAAAGGGTTTATGTCTAATCAAGTTGGTAAGTAATTTAATTAAATTGATTTAATAGATTTGTTGATATATGATATTTGGGAATTTAATTAATTAAATCCTAAGTTAGTTAAGAAAAACGTCACCAAGGATGATTAATTAATTTAATACCTAGGTATCTAGGTGGTTGAATTAATTCGGGTGACAAAGTTAAATAAACCAAGTTATAAAAGAAAAAGAAAAAGTAAAGGAATGAAAAATGCTAGAGGGAGGATTTGAACCCACAACCCCCCCAATTAACATAGTCAAGCTCTAACCACTAAGCCATGAGAGGCGGCTGGTATAGTGGATGGCCTTTTAAATTAAATAGAGGTGGGTCAGGCCAAGTCTAATGGGCTTGCTAACCCATAAGAGTGGACCCAATTAACCTTATGCGGTTAGGTTCAATCTAATAGGTTTTAAACACGACAAAGTGGGACCAGGGTGGTCAGTTGACTCTAGGTTGACTAGAATGAGAATGAAGTCAATCTATTGCCTTAGTTTTTGGAAAGGGAGAAATAATGACTTATAAAATGTCGTGTGAGACTCGTTTGTCTGGGCTAAGGCCCACCAAGAGAAAAGAAAGGAAACTTAGACATATGCATATTAATTAGTAGGGTTCTACTTTTACTATTGACACTAATAGTAGCATTACTATCAGATGTCAACGTGGAGGACTAGTGACATGTCCGGGGGAAATTATAGAGATTTTCAAGCTTCCAACTAAAGTAAGTACACTTGCCTTGTACCCACTCCTCGGAGTTTTCTTTGAGATTACTTATATCTTATTGATAGATACTTTATTGATGTCCTACATGCTATCCATACTTGTTTTAAATTCCTGTTGAGCACGTATGTTTGTTTCGGGATGTTGGTATCCTTGTTTGTTGTGGTTTACTTCCCGAACCCAGTAGAGCGTGGGGGCTCCGATAGGGAAATGTTTAGGGACAGGACACCCTGACATTTATGCTTGTCGTGCTAGAGGGGCAATACTCTAGTGGTCCTACCCATCAGTTGGAATGATACGCTGGCCGTGTCGACACGTACGAGAGGTGGTACTACCGACTTACGACCGGAGGGTCGAACGACCAGAGGGTCGTGTTTACAGCGCATAGCTGGTTACGCTGACCGGGAGTGATCCTTAAGTTACCTTTGAAACTCAACGCAGAGCTTGAGGGCTTCTGCTGATAGGGGTCGTACCGTTGTCATTATTTGTGGTAGGCTCCTCGAGTTGCATTTTCTTAGAGATGAGGTTCCTTAACTTTACATTTTGTTTTACTATGCCTTGGTGACCCGCTGGGGTACTTACTGAGCTTTCCATTCGAAAGCTCACACACACTTGTTCTGTCTCTCTGTTATAGATACCGAGGTTTAGGGGCTGGTGCAGAGGAGAGTGTTTAGGAGCCACCGAGGTCTGGGAGTCTCCCTTGAGTTATTTTGCTTCATGTATTAGACATTTATAGGGCCTGTGTAGGGACCTGATTTTGTATAGGGCCTATAGACCCGTATGACTCTATGTTCTCTTAGACTTAAGTATGATTATATATATATATATATATATATATATATATATATATATATATATATAAAAGGTAAAAGGAGTCCTTTATGTATGTGGTGGGAGGTGTTATAATATTTGCGTATATTTATTATGGGAAATAATAAATATTATACATATTATTATTGGAAATAATTAAAATTCAAAGATTATTATAAATATTTTATAATAATGGTTAAAGATATGTTTTAGTTAAGGGTTGATTTGATGGAGGGATAATATAGTATATATATATATATATATATTTGGGTGTCTTCCCAATCCATTTCATCTAATGGTTGACTGAAGTCATCAAATTCTAGATAATAGGGTTCTAGAGGCTCTGGGATTGAGCTAAATTCTGCTTCTTTTTCTTTTTCTTTTTGCAAAGTAGTAATATATATATATATATATATATATATATATATATATATATATATATATATATAGTAAGAGAAAGATATATATAGAGAGTGTAATACCCATCTCCTTTTCAGGCGATACGTGTCACACCACCAAGTTCAAGGGAATGAACCCTAAACCTAAGGTTGTAAAACTGGTAATTAACAATAATCGAGTAATTGCGGAAGTTATTAAAACAAATTAGTCATATCATATAATATGATAAACTACAAACTCAGGATATTATTTAGTATAACACCAAATGAAAATACTGTTTTAGACATAGTTGTCTCAAATACTATACAACAATACATAATCAAGACCAAATAATAAGGAGTTAGATCCAGCTACAGGAAATCTCCAGTTAAACTCGTGGTTAGACAAAACCCTCAATCTGGTCTCTTATCTATAGCCTGCATAAAAATTTTACGAAAGAAAGGCTGAGCTACTGGAGCTCAATGATCTTGGAACAGTACTGTCGAGTATAAAATGTACACGTATAATAAAATAAAACTGTAAGAACTAAAGCATAAGATATGCATATATAAATAACTGAAATTAAATCTTGAAATCTGAAAGTAATGCTGAGCAAATAAAAATGCTGGTCAATGCATTATCTTCAATTTGTTTGAATCATGTCAAATGCATAGAAATCTCATATATGCATATATCTCATAATCTGTTTCTCTATACTGTGAATGATTTTCAAAATTATCCTTGGTAATCTGTACCAATTGCCTCTACGATGGATCTCTAATCGCTACCTGGAGGTGGGTAATACGGAGTCATCTAATCCTTACAATACTATCATCTCTAACCACACATCTACTTCAATAAAGCAGGACCAGTGACCAACTAGTAGATCTATCCACGGTATGCGGGGTCAAACTTATATACGTACACTAGGTACTCCAATAGTATGGAAAGGGGGTTTTAATTTCATAAAATGGAGGGTTTTAAAAGAACACAGTTCGGTAATGAAAATCAGAGTTTTAAATCACCCAATTCCTAACCTAATACCGTACTCTTCTGCTCTCTAAGAGCCACAACTAGTATAGGAAAGTATATCAATAAAGTGTAGTCTATTTATTCTTGTATTTGTTTCTCTATTCTGTTACTGATTAGTGTGCATGAATGATTTTCAAAGACTCTGAAAAGTTTCATAAAAGTTCTAATTCATGCTTTTCAAATTGAAATAAAAAATGCAATAAAAAATATGATAAAAATATGTATTGTACAGCTAGTTCCCTCACCTAAGTCTAGTTAGAGCTTAGGACTAGCTCTGTCCTTCGGCAGTAGCTGACTTGTATTTGACTTTTCCTTTTCCCTTTCCTGATCGAAAATATGAAAATTATGAATACGGAGATCGTATTCTTAACTCATACTCTAATTTAAACTCGATAGAATACGCTAACTCATTAAACACTCTAAGCAGTATTCTTACTTAAAATCTAATACATGCTTCAAAAATTCATAAATACTATGATTACATTCATAGCTTTAGTTTTATCGGTAATAATACGATAAAAATATGAAGAACAATCACATGCTCGTATTTCTCCATACTTCCATCAATTCTTTACTTATAGTTAATTATCACCTTTTAGACTTGATAACTAGCACATTAAACATGGAATGGAGATAATGAACTAAACATGAAATTCCGAAACTATAGATTAATATATCTTTAACACTTATAAAATTTCATGAAAAATCGTGCAACATCTCCTTTATTTGTGGGCTCCTAAAAACATACAAACATTCACAAATTAACATCATTAATTAAATTCATAGAACACATTGTTTCATCCACCATCATTTTTCAGCAAATAAACAACCATACAATTAATCTTTGAATTTAAAAAATTAATCTCATGCAACCCCTCCAAATCCCCAATCATTTCTTAGCCCATACCATGCAACTTAATCCTTCAGATATGAATCCTAAATCAAGAAATTACTTTAGTGTTTTCCCCAATTCCAACCATCTATGAACTATCTAGAGTGGGGTTTTCCCCCATGAATCTCACAATCGTGAGGATGAAGGAGACAAAGTGCAAAGCTACAGGTCGACGGCGTCGGTGCACTTAGTGGGCTGGGCTGTGAGGCGGAGGCCTAAGGGAGCTTCGGTGGAGCAAAGGGCGACGAAGAAGTGGCGGGGCTGCTGCTGTGGCTCGCGCAGGCAGAGGGAGGCTGTGTAGGCAGACTTGAGGGCGCACTCGGCTGGGCGCGTGTAACGGCGGCTAGCGGTGACTTCGGTCGGAGGTTGGCCGGAGGGGCTCGGGCTGGGCATCTTGGCTGGAAGATAGATGAACTTGAGAGTAGGAGAAGAGCTCGTGAGAAGGAAGGCACGATGAATCTCAATTGAAATCCTCTTTCAATATCATCCATGCCCTAAGTCCCCCTTCCTATTTTATCATGATAGTTTAATAGAATAATATTACTATCTCTATAATGATTAAATCAATTGATTAGCTTATCCTTGAATTATTGGTCATATGGCTCCTTTAATTTATATTATCTCTAACTTTATGTCACGTCACCTTTAATTAATCTTGGCTTCCCAATAATTCATTCATTCAGATCTTGGAATCTCGGGTCAGAGGATCCCAGTAACACGTGCTTACTGTAACATCACGGGTTACCTCCTCTCCCGACCCAGATAAGTTTTTCTCGCCTTTTGACTAAGCCAGATCTACTTTATCGAGACTCTATCTTTTGTCCATTATCTTTCACTTAATTAGTCTGGATTAATTTATATTTAAATAAATTCTCATTCAATTAATCTAACTCTGCTGGCTGTCCACCTCCAACTATTCTATGTAAATGTGCCCTGGCCCAATAAGGCCTTCTCTTGGCCCTGTAGTTGCAAGGCTGGATTTCGGGACCATTAACTCCCAATTTTCTTTAATTTGAGGTCAAAATAATAAATCTGTTTTCTATGCTAATTAACCTCATTTAAAATTCAAAAATTTACTGAATATTTACTTTGAAAAATCCGGGTTGTTAATAAGAGAGAGAGAGATCGTCTTCTCAACAGGATCGTCACCAAAATCCCGCAATCCCCTCCTGCGTCCGCGTGTGGTCATCGATCGTCAATCATGGAGCCGATGTGATCTCCCTTCATCAGTGGAGCCGCTACATCACCCACACGCCTTTAAAAGACGACGTCCTTGAACCCTAGTAGCCGCCATTGCTCAGAGAGGAGGAGCTACCACCACTGCATCTCTGTCAATGTTTGGAGGATGGAAAGAAGGATGCTGAGTTACCCCATCACTGGAGTCCTTCCCGGGAGAACCATCATCACGCTAGTGAGCCTCTTGATCCTTTATAGATTAGAGACATTAGTTTAATTTTTGTAAGAAAGCATGCATAAGGTGTAGAGGGTCAATAATAGTGAATTTTAGTTGGGCATACATGCATGATATGAAGAGATAGAAGTGCATTAGATGACTGCCAGAGAAGGACAACGAGCTTGATTGGAGTTGGTTTCTATCAATCTTCATCCATAGAGAGATGATAGGTTCTTATATGTCACTCCCCAAGCCGGATTCAAGGACCTTGGGCAAGTGAGCAGACCGGCCGTACCCAAGTAAGGCACACCCCACTCGGATACAAGGCCTGTGTAAATCAAAAGCAGATAGCACACTTAATAAAAATATCTTAAATAACATAGACAAATAATAATCAAATAATCTCAGAGTCTCAACGGAAAGAAAAATCATACCATATGCCTTAAACAATACCAAGTCCTACAAGGGCCCTAAACTCAAAGTCTCTCACATAGAAAGAAAGACAAATGAGGTACTCCGACCTGGGCAAATAACTCCCGACTCTCGTACAACTCCTGAGACCGAGTCACCAACTCCTCAGGACCTGAAAAGAGAGAAGGAAAAACAAGCGGTGAGCTTTCGAATGGAAAGCCCAGTATGTAGCCTGCAAGGTTCACAATGATGTAAATACAACAAAATGATAAGTCAAATATGATTAAATCCAAAAATCATCAATCACACAGGGGCTCCACCGCACACATCCACAATCTAGGAGTCTACCACAATCAATAGCAACAGTACGACTCCTGTCCAAAGGCAGCTCTCAGGCTTTGGGAGAAAACTTCATGAAAAGCTCAGCAAATTATACCCCGGGTAGCTACAACGCAGCCTCGACCGCAAGCGACAAACTTGTCGCACCTCGGTTTCGCCACCTCTCGTACATGTTGACTTGGTTCGCAAATCAATCCCACGGACAGGCAGGACAACCAGAGTATCATCCTTTGGCATGGCATGCTGAAACGGCTGGGGTGTCCCCATCCCCAAACGTCCCCTAGGACAACAAAGGTATTATCCCCCTGGCATGGCTAACATAAACGCCGGGGTATCCTCGTCCCTGAAAGTTCCCAAACAGAACCTACTCACTCCACTGCACCGAGCAAAAGAACAAACTTAGTTGGCGCACACCTCCTGACCAGCACACAAGATCATGTGGCCATGACCAAGTGTCAGCCTATAAGTGGGCATACCCAATGAGCGTTTCAACTACCATACACATACGTAATGATAGAACAATACAAGGAGAAAGTATGTGCTTGAAAATAATAACAAAATATCATAAATCAACCAAACATGCTATCAAATAGCAACATTAAGATCAAGAAACCCAAAGATGGGTGGGAGCTAGGAAAGGGTATCTTACCTCTATTTGCAAGTTTTGGAATCCCATGGGATCTCCTCCTGACGAGTCCCTACGCTCCACGTTGGTATCTGACAGACAGAATACCACCTCAGCATCCTTGTATATGAACATGGAGAAGATTCCCCTAATTGGACCTATCTGCCTAATCATGTACTTAGTGTGCTCTCTACCAAAATGGTGTTTTAATTGAAGCTATATATAGATATATAATATCCAACTACTTTCTCTACTTTCTCTCTCTATCCAATCATGTGTCTTTCTCTCTCTAAACTATTTTTATTTCTTATTTATATCATTATTATGCCCTCATATCATAACCGAAAAGCTCTTGAAATATTCTCTCAACTATGATGATAAACTGAGAATCTGGCAAATGAATTCACTCTATTTCCACCTTCTATTCCCTCAAAACAGAACCAGAGATCCATCAAACATCATCAAAGACCCACAAGTAAATACTATCTAAGTATTCACTGTCATTAAAATATTAATTGGGGCACACAATAAATCACCTCCTTCAAGGACACAACCCAAGCATCTATATCATCTTTACTATTCACACAAGAAATTTGAAACCTTTTACCATCCAAGCTTAGCATCACATAGGTTCCATGAACCCTTTCAACACCAAAGATAATGATGAGAGCTTTAATTAACCCTTCTCAAGATAAGACACCAACTTGAAGATCTGGAACTCCCTTCTCCGGGAGATAATCTAACAACCAACCTATGCTATTGAACCCATGTATACAGATCCATAGGGCTCCACTGTTGTTTATAGATAGACATAGTTTTATACACGAACCATAGGTATTACCCTCACATATGATCATAAGAACTCTCGGCCCTTGGTACCAACCACCTATTATCTAGTCCTTCTATTTCAAAGATTAGATACCCACCAGCATCACACAAACTTCCTCAATGAACCTAGAACCGTCGTTCTCATGCAAACCTCACAACAACCTTAGAAAACTAACTCACAAACCTATAATCCCCATGCATGAAGTCCTCCTGCTATCAAAAGTAAACAAGCTCCTTGCTAACTCCACCCTCCAACCCTGACCACATATGCATAGAGGTCATCCCATCATTAACCTATTATCATCTGATCATTACTACATAACAAGTTTTCAGTACTGTAAATCATGGAACTAACATCATAAATTCTAGTTTGTTTAAAACTAGGTCCTAGCCTCCTATACAAAGGTACATACATACTCTGAATAAATTCATTATTGGTTTACAAGGATTTAGGGACTTACCAAGGTTGGGGAGAGCTTGCGATGGTCCGGTACCGGTCTAGTCTCAAGGTAAGGTGGCTCCTTGCTCCCTTGCTCCCTCTTTCCTTCTTCTCTGTAGGGTGGCGGTCACCAAACGAGGGCGATTCTTGGGGTTATCAATCCCATTGATCAGGAGATTCGACGCGCTAAATCTCATCCCCTTCCTTATCAATTCGTCAACGAACACGGAGGAGAATCGCTAGAATCAGTGCGCTCATTGCTGCCGAAGTTGCCTCGCGATCAACTTCACCCTAGATCGAATGGTTGGTCGAGCGCGAGTGAATCCTCTTCATCCACGCAGTTTCCCCCATCATCTGGCCTTAGCCGTCGGATTAAGAATCAAAAATTGATCCCAGCCATCCGTTTCTACTGAGAGGGCTAGGTGCATGAATTCAGTTGATTTAAGTAAAGAAGCCCTTAAGTCATGAAAATTGAATGCAGGTCCTCGCTGTTTTAATTCATGAGAAAAAGAAAATTCCCTTTCAAGCCCCTCAAGTTTGAAATTATATATTAGTCCCCAACATCCCTAATTGTACTTAATTAAGGTTTTGGTCCTTTTAATCCATCTTTTCTAAATAAACCCAAGTTCGGGAAAATCCCTTAAATTGTTAAAAATAATTAAGAAGAATAAAAAAAATCCAATTATTCATAAAAATTCATGTATTTTACAATCCTCCCCCCTAACAGAAATTTCGTCCTCGAAATTTTAAATCAAACCCCAAAAACCTCAATCAGTAACAAATAACTTAGGGTAATGCTTCTTCATGTCTTCTTCGCATTCCCATGTCGCCACTCAATCAGAATGATGGTCTCATCTCACCTTTATAGAAGTAATGGCCCGGTTCCTCAACTGTTGCTCCTTACGGTCTAAGATCTCTACAGGACACTCCACATAAGACGTATCCTCCTGGACCTTCATAGGAATCTTTGGGATTACGTGAGATGGATCACGAATACATTTCTTCACCATCGAAATGTGAAACACCTCATGGACATGTGCCAGGTTCGGGGGTAGAGCCAATCTGTAAGCCAATGCTCCAACCCGCTCTAGAATCTGAAAGGGTCCAATATAATGTGGGGCAAGTTTCCCGCGCTTCAAAAATCTTACAACCCCCTTCATAGGTGATATCTTCAGAAACACTGCGTCACCCACCTGAAACTCCAGCTCAGAACGACGCCGCTCAATATAACTCTTTTGGAGGCTTTGAGCCACCTTCACCCTCTCTCTGATCTTTTTGACCTGCTCTTCAGTCTGCTTTATGAAATCTGGCTCCTCAACCTTCCTCTCTCCCACATCTCCCCAACATATAGTTGTTCGGAACTTCCTTCAATAAAGTGTCTCATATGGACCAATCTGTATGCTCGGCTGATAATTGTTGTTATAGGCAAACTCTACTAAACTCAAACGCTCATCCCAAGAGCCTGTGAAGTCCAATGTAAACGCCCTCAGCATGTCCTCCAAAATCTAGATAGGCCTCTCTGACTGACCATCTGTCTGTGGGTAAAAGTCATACTAAACGCCAAACGCGTACCTAAAGTTGTGTGCAAACTATTCCAGAATCTTGAAAAAAACCTGGTGTCGCGATCTGAGGTGATCGACACTGGTACCCCATGCAGTTTAACAATCTTGTCAATATATGGCTGTGTCAATCCTTCCAATCACGTACCCATCCTCAAAGGTATAAAATGCGCCGACTTAGTCAGTCCGTCGATTATCACACAGATTGACTAATTGCCCTTTTGAGAACGGGGTAGCCAGGTCACAAACTCAATATCTATATGCTCCCACTTCCACTCTAGAATAGGTAAAGGTTATAAAGTCCTAGTTCGTCTCTGATGCTCCGCCTTCACCAATTGACAGGTTATGTACTGTGCCACAAACTCGGTGACCTCTCGCTTCATTCCTTTCCACCAGAAGTGGTCCTTCAACCCTCTATACATCGTGGTACCACGGAGATGGATCGCATAGCTCGAGTAGTAGGCTTCCTCAAGAATATCTTTCCTCGGCTCTGGAACATTCGGTACACAAACTCTGTCATCAAATCTGAGGATACCATCCTCATATACTCGAAATCATGTCGGTGTTCCCTGCTCAATATGATCCATAATCTCCTCTAGATCCTGATCCTGCCAATATGAATCTCGTATCCTCCCTAAAACTGAGTGACGAATGTGCAAGCTGACCAAACTAACAACCCTCTCTGGCAATATAACCTCCAACTCCAATCTCCTAATGTCCTCCAATAAGGGCCTCTGAGATGTCAACAATGCGGCGACTCCAAAACAAGACCTCCTGCTCAAAACATCTGCCATAACGTTAACCTTACCCGGGTGGTAATGAACATTTAGATCATTATCCTCGATCAGCTCCAACCAATGCCGCTGTTTCATGTTTAGTTCCTTCTGAGTAACAGTGTACTTGAGGCTTTTATGATCATTGTATATCTCATAAGGTACACCGTAGAGGAAATATTGTCAGATCTTTAAAGCAAACACGATCACTGCAAGCTCTAGATCGTGTGTGGGGTAGTTCTCCTCATAAGGCTTCAACTGTCAGGAAGTATAGGCTATGACTCGCCCGTCCTATATCAAGACACACCCCAAGCCAGTATTATATGCATCATTGTAAACTGTGTATCTGCATCCACTCTGTGGAAAAGCTAGGACCAGTGCGGATACCAACCTCTGCTTCAGCTCCATAAAGCTCTTCTCACAAGAATTACTCCAAATAAACTTGGCACCTTTCCTGGTCAACCTTGTCAAAGGTGCTGCCAAACGGGAGAAGCCCTAAACAAACCTCCGATAATAGCCGTCTAATCCCAAAAAACTCCGTAACTCCCTCACTGTAGTCGGTCTCCTCAAGTTGACGACCGCCTTAATCTTCTTGGGGTCCATCGAAACTCCATCACCGTTGATTACATGCCCCAAGAAAGCCACATTATCCAATCAGAACTCACACTTGGAGAACATGGCATTGAGCTGATGTTGCCTCAAAATCTCCAATACAATTCTCAAGTGCTTCTCGTGTACCTGGCGACTACTTGAATAAATCAATTTGTCATCGATGAAGACCACCATGAACTTGTTCAAGTACTGTCGAAAGACCCGATTCATCATATCCATAAACACTGCCGGGGCATTAGTAAGTCCAAATGGCATCACCAGAAACTCATAGTGCCCATATCTGGTTCAAAAGGCAATCTTTTGGATATCCTCCTCCCTGATCCGTACCTGATAGTCCATGGATCTCAGATCAATCTTCGAGAACACCTGTGCTCCTTGTAGGTTGTCTATGAGATCACCAATCCTCGGCAACGAGTACTTATTCTTTACTGTCACCTTGTTTAACTCTCTATAGTCAATGCACAACCTCATCGATCCGTCCTTCTTCTTGACAAATAAAACTAGTGCTCCCCAAGGTAACATACTAGGTCAGATAAAACCCTTCTCCAACAACTCCTCCAGCTGTGTTTTTAACTCCTTCAACTCCGCGAACGCCATTCTGTATGGAACCCTAGATATAGGAGCTATACCAGGAACTAAATCAATTGAAAGCTCCAACTCTCTCTACGGGGGTAATCCAGGTACCTCTCCAGGGAACACATTAGGGTACTTGTTCACCACCGGAACGTCTGTAACCACGGGTCCACTCTCCTTCTTAACCTCTAAGACTGAGGATAGATATCCCACACAACCTCTGTCAAGTAATCTCCGTGCCTGGAGAATTGAGATCTCCCGTACTAAAGAGCAATCCCTGCTGCTACAAAAGGTAAACTTCTCATCTACTGGCATCCTGAACAGAACTCTCTTCCTGCGGCAATCTACCACCACATACACCGATGAGAGTCAATCCATCCCGAGGATCACGTTGTAATCCCTCACGTCCACCATATGCAAACCGGCGGGCAAGTCCAGACCCTCAATCATTACTGGGCATGCCGCTGCCATCCTACACACCAACCTAGCAGCTCCTACCAAGGTATCTACGCTCAACCTCAACTCATAAGGTAACTCTACTACAGACAAAATATGTCTTCGTATAAATAGTGTAGAAACAAAAGAGTGTGTGGCACCTGGGTCAAACAAAATACAGGCATAAAAGAAACTAACTGCAATAGTACTTGTGATGACATCGGCTGATGCCTGTGCCTCCAAGGTAGTCAGATGGTAGACTCGTCCATGAGTCATGGGCCTCTGCTGTTGCTGGAACTAGCTAGAAGAAGAAGGTTGTCCTCCTATGGCCTTTCCCTTCTTATCACCCCCCTGAGGCCTCGGTAGTGGTCCAACCGACTATCCTGAAGCCCCAAAAGACTGCTGGGAGCCCTGTGCTCCTCCCCTAGTACTCTAACTTGATTGTCTTTGCGGACGCGGGGCCTTCTTATGCTCTAGACTGCTGCAAGTAAAACATACACCAGTAAGTCTCGGGCACTATGCTTTCTTATGTGGTCCATCACACTCAAAACATCGCAATGACTGCTATGTACTGGCTGATGAACCCCTGCCTCCAGATGAGGCTGAAGACCTAGGTGGTCTACTGTATGGCCTAAATTTGCGACTTGATCTCTGTTGCCCCGAATTCTTGCCAGAAGACTGCCCTTAACTGTTCTATCCCTTATCTTTCTTCTCTTTTTGAGGTAGCCCCTGTGATTCACCCTTGTAGGAAGCATCAATGTACTTGGCTCGGGCCACCACTTCAGCATAGCTAGTGCACATATGTCCAGATACTCTCTTCTTCAAAGATGGTCGCAGACCGGTCTCAAACTTGCACACTTTGCTTTCTTCTTTTGGAACAATGTCTGGTAGGAAACGAGCCAGTTTTTCGAACTCAATCTCATACTGCTCTACTGTCATTCCTCCCTGAGTGAGATTGCTGAACTACTATGCCATCAAAAGAAGCCTTCCTCGAGAAAAATATTTAGCAAGAAAGGCCTTCTTGAACTCACCGCAAGTCTCGAAGGGAACCCCCTTCCTTAGTCATACCTCCCCAAGGTACCAATCCTCTTGGTTACCTTGTATCAGATAGGTAGTCGTCCTAACTCTAACCACAGCCTCAGCCTAATACATCTCAAAGGTCCTCTCAAATTCCCGGATCCCCAACTCGGCCTCCTAAGGGACGACAGTACCATCAAAAGGGCGGGGAGAAGGCCTCCGGATCTCACTAATCAGTCCTCTACTAGTAACTTGCATAGCAGGCAAGGGTTGCGGTGGTGCCTGCTGATGCCTCTGCTCCTGTATGTATCCTATCATCTCACGCATCAACTCAACTACTGTAATGGGGGATGCCTTCCCCCTCGGATCTAGGCCCGCTGCCTGCGCCCCTACAGCATTAGATTGAGCAGGCATCACCTGTTCAACCTCAATCTCTACTGGTAGTGGTGGAACCTCCTCCACCTTAAGCTGGGGTACTTGCTCGACAGGGGTTGTGGTATCTTCTCACGGCGAGGTCGCCCACGTCTGCCTCCCCCGCGTCCTCCTCGTTCTCGAACCATAGTCTCTCTTCCAGCATTTAACAAGGTTAGCAATAAACAAATACTCGCATAAATGATACTAAAACCACTTTATTATTCCAAGAATGTCAAATAGCAGCAGTAGCATACGACTCATGTAGTTCGTACAACTACTACATCATTCTTAGAAAATACCAACATGTCTTAACTAAACTAGCCCCTAATATGACAACGGGCTATAAGTGTCCAGTGGTCCATCCTTTGGTAGTAGAAACCCATCCAAACCAGTAGATCCTCTGCTCATTCCATGGAGGTCCCGGGGGCAGTTCATAGTGAAATGGAAGCCACTCCCAGAGCTAAGGCATCTGCATGTCGAGTGCTGGCAAACAATGTACTCGTGCCCATAACCTCTACAGTGAAGGCACCTCACTCCACTAGCTCCCCGATCACTGGGCCTCCTCCTTTAGCGCCGTATGGGGCAGTAAGGCTCCTACGGTAGTCACGAGCCCTACTCACACATCTGCTGACCCTCTGGCTTTCCCTCATCTGTCGGTGGACGAGTAGTTCTACAGTGGTTTGAAGCCTATCAATTCGCCTATCGGTAGCTTCAATAGCCACCCACAAATTTGCTAGTGAAACCTCAGATACCGGGGAATCATCAGTGTGTAGCGATGGAGTGTTCTCTCGTACCAACTCCACCTCCTCTGACGATGACACTTGAAAGTACCTACATCCACGGTATCTACCTCCAGACATCTTCTCTGCCAAGAGGAAAAAATGTAAGTCAAAACCTATAGAGACTATGGCTACCCAACCCAACACTCAGTTCAGCCTATTTGACTATGTCACTAAGGCAGCTAGGGTGTCGGTGATCTGCACTTCTTTGATACCACCTTGATCTATCATGGCCCGACCAAGATTCCAAGACCTCTGCCACGTGAGCAGACCGGCCATACCCAAGTAAGGTGCACCCCACTCGGATACAAGGCCTATGTAAATCAAAAGTAGATAACACACATAATCAAAATATCAGAAATAACATAGATAAATAATAATAAAATAATCTTATAGTCTCAGTGGAAAGAAAAGTCATAAATGGTCAAAATGCCCAAAACAATACCAAGTCCTACAAGGGCCCTAAACTCAAAGTCTCTCACACAGAAAGAAAAACAAATGAGGTCCTCCGACCTCGGCAAATAACTCCCGACACTCACACACCTCTGGAGACCGAGTCACCTACTCCTTATGACCTCAAAAGGGAGAAGGGAAAAACAAGTGGTGAGCTTTCGAATGGAAAGCTCAGTAAGTACCCTGCAAGGATCACAATGATGTAAATCTAACAAAATGATAAGTCAAATATGATCAAATCCCAAAATCATTAATCACACAGGGGCTCCACCCTACACATCCAAAACCTAGGAGTCTACAATAACGAACAACAACGGTATGACTCCTATCCAACGGTAGCCCTCGGGTTTTGGAAGAAAATTTCAAGAAAAGCTTAACAAATCATCCCCCGGGCAGCAACAACGTACCCTTGGCCGCATGCGACAAACTTGTCGCACCTCGGTAGCACCACCTCTCGTACATGTCAACATGGTTAGCGAATCAATCCCACTAACAAGTAGGACAACCAGAGTATCATCCCTCTGGCATGGCATGCTGAAACGCCTGGGGTGTCCCGGTCCCTGAACATCCCCTAGGACAACCAAGGTATCGTTTCCTTGGCATGGCTAGCAAAAGTGCCAGGATGTCCTCGTACCTGAACATTCCCAAATGGAGCCTCCTCGCTCCACTGCCCTGGGTGGAAGAAAAAACTTAGTTGGCGCACACCTCTCGGCCAGCACACAAGACCATGTGCCCATGATCAAGTGTCGGCCCACGGGTGGGCATGCCCAATGAGCGTTTCAACTACCATACATATACATAATGAAAGAACAATATAAGGAGCAAGTATGTGCATGAAAATAATAACAAATTATCATAAATCAACCAAAGATGCTAACAAATAGCAACAACAAGATCAAGAAACCCAAAGATGGGTGAGAGCTAGGCAAGGGTATCTTACCTCTATTCACAAGTTCTGGAATCCCATGGGATCTCCTCCTGACGAGTCCTTGCGCTCCACGTTGGTATCTGACGGACGAAATACCACCTCAGTATCCTTATATATGAACTTGGAGCAGATTCCCCTAATTGAACCTATCTGCCTAATCATGTACTTAGTGTGCTCTCTACCAAAATGGTATGTTAATTAAAGCTATATACATTTCCTTTTATATTATATATATATATATATATATATATATATATATCCAACTACTTTCTCTATCTCTCTCTATATCCATTCTTTTGTCCAATTATGTGTCTTTCTCTCTCCAAACCATTTTTATTTCTTATCCATATCAATACTATGCCCTCATGTCATAACCCAAAAGCTCTTACACCATTCTCCCAACATGATGCTAAACTGAGAATCTGGCAAATAAATTCACTCTATCTCCACCTTCTATTCCCTCAAAACCGAACCAGAGATCCATAAAACATCATTAAAGACCCACAAGAGCTTTAAATACTATCTAAGTATTCACTGTCACTAAAACATTAATAGAGGCACACAACAAATCACCTCCTTCAAGGACACAACCCAAGCATCTATATCATCTTCACTATTCACACAAGAAATTTGAAACCTTATACCATCCAAGCTTAGCATCACATGGGTTCCATGAACCCTTTCACCACCATAGATAATGATCGGAGCTTTAATTAACCCTTCTCAAGATAAGATACCAACTTGAAGATCTAGAACTCCCTTCTCCGGGAGATAAACTAACAACAAACCTATGGTATTGAGCCCATGTATACACACCTATAGGGCTCCACTGTTATTCATAGATAAACATACCTGTATACACGAACCATAGGCATTACCCTCACATATGATCATAAGAACTCTCAACCCTTGGTACCAACCATCCTATTATCTAGTCTTTCTCATTCTAAGATTAGATATGAGCATCACACAATCTTCCTCCAAGAACCTAGATCCATCGTTCTCAAGCTAACCTCACCATAACCTGGGAATACTAACTCACAAAGCTAGAATCCCCATGCATGAAATCCTCATCCTATCAAAAGTATTCAAGCACATTGCTAACTCCATCCTCCAACCTTGACCACAGATGCATAGAGGTCATCCCCTCATTAACCTATTATCATATGATCATCACTACATAACAAGTTTTCAGTATTGTAAATCATGGAACTAACATCATAAATTCCAGTTTGTTTAAAATTAGGTCCCAGCCTCCTATACAAAGGTAGATACATACTCTGAATAAATTCATTATGGGTTTACAAGGATTCAGGGACTCACCAAGGCTGGGGAAAGCTTGCGATGGTCCAGCGACTATCCAGTCTCACGGTAAGGTCACTCCTTGCTCCCTTGCTTCCTTGCTCCCTCTTCCCTTCTTCCCTGCACGGTGGCGGTTACTAAACGAGGGCGATGCTAGGGTTTTGAGAACCCGATTCTTCTTATAGGGCTCATGAAGGGAATCCTTATGGTTGTCAATCCCGTTGATTAGCAGATTCGACACGCTAAATCTCATCCCCTTCTTTATCAGTCCCGCAACGAACGTGGAGGAGAATCGCTCGAATCGGCGCGCTCGTTGCTGGCGAAGTTGCCTCGCGATCAACTTCACACTGGATTGAACGGTTGATTGAGCGCAAGTGAATCCTCTTCATCCACGCAGTTTCGCCCATTGTTTGCCCTTAGCCATCGTATTAAGACTCCAATATCGATCCCAGCCATCCGTTTCCAACTGAGAGGGCTACGTGCATGAATTCGGTTGATTTAAGTAAAGAACCCCTCAAATCCTAAAAATCGCATGCAGGTCCTCACTGTTTTAACTAATGAGACAGGGAAAATTTCCTTTAAAACACCTCAAGTTTGAAATTATATATTAGTCCCCGACAGTCCCAATTATACTTAATTAAGGTTTTGGTCATTTTAATCCTTCATTTCTAACTAAACCCAACTTTGGGAAAATTCCTTCAATCGTTAAGAATAATTAAGAAGAAAAAAGAAATCCAATTATTTATAAAAATTCCTCAATTTTACATTATAGGTGTCATTGGGTTCAGTGTGAAGGGTAGCGTAGGTTGGAGGGGTTCAACTACAATGGATTCTTCTTGAATGTATATACATAGATCATATATGGAAGGGCTATTAACTAAAGTTTGTGGGTTACATGCAATGTAACCAGTCTGTGGTGATGAATCTTGAGTCAAGACTTACACAACTTGTTCTATAAGGCATTTTAAATATCTCGTGGAATACTAATAAGATCAAGTATTTCTCTGAATAAGTCTCCCCATTAGTTGTGATTTGTTTTATGGAAGTCAATATTATTTTTTTAGATAACCAAGAGCTCTAAGTTGGCATTGAACCCATTCTAGAACTATGGTGGCTGTAGTATGAAATCTCCAAGAAAAAAACCTGCTTATTATGTGTTCATGAATGCCAACCTTGCAGCATGTCAGTAGGCTGTATTTGACACTGAATGACTTATAGTACATGTGAGGAATGAGATAGTTAGTTACAAGCATGAGTGTTATTTAAGTGCAATGAATTGGTTTTATTGATTGTTTTTGGAAGAGGATAGAGTAATTAAGTGAGGGTTTGATAGCACATGGAACTAATCCTTTAGAGATGTTTAAGGTCTTGGTTGTTGTTAAAGGGTGTGCTCACGAGTGTATGGAAAATGGGCAGAGGGTTATAAATTGAATGGAAGAGCTACTGGGCTCTGTTGGTGTGTTGTTGAATTGATGAGAATTAAGGTAGAGAGAGATAGGTGGTGATTTAGTTTACAGGTTTGGTGTTGTTCTTTATTTGTACATTTATAGGCTTAGAAATGAACACTATATGTCGGACAAGATAGTTCTAGAGAGGTTGTATTTCAGTGGCAAGGGCATGCGTGATTCATAGTAGAGGAATTCTAGATCTAGTTTGTTGAAGTGCAAGTGTGTAGGTTGCAGTGAGGGTTAATGAAATTAGTGTTAAATTGATTAATGGATTGGGTTTGATTTAAGAAAGAATAACTGTTTGGTTGAGTTATTTATTTTAAACCCAATTGGGTTTAGTCAAGTCAAGTTAGTGATGATAAAAAGGTTGGGTTTGGTCATATTAGGCTTAAACAAACCCAATGTGTTGAGTCCATTATAATATCAAACTTATTTAGTCAAGACCAATTATGTTAATGAGCCAGTTTAAGGAAGTTAAGTATGAACTCGTAGTGTGAGTCTTATTTATTTCAGTTGGGTTTATTAATGGGTCGGACCCACTTAGTTGAGCTTGCATTATAGAAGTAATTGTTCTTAGACACACATGCGTGTACTGAGGAACGACTTGTGTTTACCAGGTTTCGACGTAGGGACACGTCAGGAGAAGATCCCATGGGATTCCAGACTTTGTCGATAGAGGTAAGTGTTCTTGCCTAGTTTCCACCCATCTTTGGGTTTTCTTGACTTTGATAATTGCTATTTGTTAGCATGCATATTCTTTCATGATGCTTGGTTTATTGGTAACATGCACATACCTACTCGTTCTTTGTTTCCTTCCCAATTATGTGTGTGGTTGGCGCGTTAGAGGTAGTGTTTACTAAACACGATGATACGTTGATTGGCACGTGGGTATGGGAACATGTCAGATTGTTCTTTGTTCGGAGAGGACTGCGAAAGTTTCACTACATATTTTTTGGTTTGCTCGTTAGACATGCTGTTATGTGACCGACACTTGACTGTAGGCACTCATGGTGCTTGTGTACAGTCTAGGTAGGTATGCTTCAGCTGAGTATGCGTACTCCTCGAGCAAAGACTCCTATTGTCTAGTATAAGACCATTGAGACATAGGGTACTTGTGCTAGCCGGGTAGGTGAGTGTAGGTTGAGTTCTGTTCTTCCGCCCGGATCAGTGAAGCATGGGGTCTCCATTTGAGGAACATTAAGGGATGGGACACCCTGGAGTTTCAGCTTCCTATGCCAAAGGGACGATACTCTAGCTGTCCTACCTATCATTAGGGTTCATTCACTGACCATGTCGACACATGTGAGAGGTGGTGCTATCGATGGATGACCTAAGGGAGGTATGACGGAGGGTCGATTCCAACTGAGGCTGTTGTTGCTGACCGGGGGATCATTGTTGAGCTTCTTTTTGGAATTATTTTCCCGAGCCTGAGGGGTACTATTTGGATTAGGAGTCTTTGGCGTTGTGATTGTTTGTGGTAGACTCCTAGGGTTTGGATTATGCTGGGCGTGGCCCTGATTGTTTGGCTTCAGTTGATGGATGTGTTTGATATGTCTATTTTGACCAATCTGTTATAGTCTAATTTGGCTTCATTGTTATCCCTGCGGGGTACTTACTGAGTTTTCCTTTCGAAACTCACTCCACTTGTTTCCTTCTCTTTTTTATGACTGAGAGATTAGCTGATTTGGATTCAGGTGCTGCGCAAAGGATTAGGATAGCTTGCTGAGGTTCGAGGATAGGGTCTGATTTTGTACATTTTTAATAGTAGGGTATTTGAACCCTGATTTTAATTCCGCTATAAAACTCTTATTATTATAAAACTCTTATTACTGATGATATTTGATTTATTATATTGCATGCTTTATGACTCACCTAGGCCTTGTATCCGAGGAAGGTTCGCCTCTGCTTGTATATAGCTGATCTTTACACGTGCTCAAGGCTTGAGATCTGGTCAGGAAGTGACAGGTTCTCTCTGGATATTATCTCTATAGGAACTCTGAGGCCTCGTACCCGATGGGGAACCGTCCCTATTTGGGTGTGGCCGGTCTGTCAATGTGCCCGGACCCTGGTTCTGGGCGTGATACTAGGGAAACCGCCTCTAACTACTTGAATTTTGTGGCGGTTTTAACAAAACCATTGCTAATACCATGAAATCAGCGGCGGGTTTGAGAATAGCCAATGTCAATATTGAATTTTCTTTTTGAATGGCGCCGAATTTTTTTAATTCGCGCCATCAATGGATTTATTTTCAAGGCCGAATTTTTTTTGAATGGCAGCCCTAACCCTCATCAGATACTCTCTCTCCCTCTCTGATCCTCTCTCCTTCTCTCGTCGATTAGTAATTGTTCCTCCACGTCGGTATGCTCGTCTCCCTGACAAGATCTTCTCTTCCTCTCTTCATGGTTTGCAGCCCTAGCCCGACAACGTCGTCAGTGGCCCTTCCGACGACTCCGTCCTCATCTTCGCCTCGACCAAGAACGCCCTCGCATCATCGTCCTCGGCCTCGTTCCGACCAGCGCCTGCGCCCTCATCATCATCGTTGCCTTCGGCTCAGCCATGTTTTTTTTTGGTGCTCGTTCAAATCCCCATGTTCAAAGAGAAAGATGTCCTTTTAGGGTTTCACTATCTTTATTTTTGATGTTTTTGTTCACAAGTTTGGATCTTTGTTTTGTTTATTTACTTTTTAGGATTGTATCTAAGGTGTACAAGCTGTTAATTGGGGTTGCTTGTGGTTTGGACTCGCAGCCCGACCGGATCATTATCCAGGTACTCGATGATTCCATTGATCCCACTAATGCCATTATCAAGGTTAGATACCTAATTTCATTCCCAATTCTAATTTCATTCCACTGATCCACCAAATCTATGACCAGCCACAGTTGCTTTGGCGAGAATTATGTTCAGGAGATCATTGACAAGGCTCCTCAGGTCTCCTTTTATCCAATCTTTCAGTTAGGGGAATTTTGAGGCCTGTTAGGATTTTGGATTCATGTATTGTGCGCCCTATTTTGTTAAAGCTTGTTGTGTAAGTGATTGGATTTGCTTTCTTGATTATGCCCTGAAGTTCGATTAAGATTTACTTTTCATCTATATATGCAATGAGTAGAAAGGTAGGATTTTGTGTATCGCGAAATATCTAGAATTTTAATATAGTTTAAAAAAAAATAGTTGTTCATTCACTTTGCTAACGAAACATATATTTGTACAAGTCTTCGTCGTTATTGCTCAAGTGTCCTATGAACTGCATTAATTTTTTTTTTTGGTATTTATTTTCAAACTTTTTGTTTCATTGTCTGATGGTGTTTATACACTGAATGTCTATATCTTATTTGAAAGGAATTGTTGTCAAAGCAATAATACAGTAGATTGGTTATTCGCAAAATTAAAAAAAATGTCATGGTTGTCATTTTAATGATTCCTTATGTAACTCAAATTTTATTTTGTTATGCAAGATTTTTGTTGGTAAAAAATGGGCGGAATAAAGATACGACTTGCTCTGATAACAAAAAAGAAAGAAGAATCTCATCATAGTCATGCCTTTTTTTTATCAAATGTCAATAAAATTACACTAACTCTACTCATTAGGATAATGACACTAGTCTTGAGAGGCAAAATACTAGATGAACACTCATAGTGAGAACTTTCTAGACATTGAGTGATGTGGTAATAAATAGAATCATGGAAAAAAGATAGAGGTCAAGATGAAGCAACTTGAAGGGGAACAAAATTATAGGATTTGTTTTATATCATTGAAGATTCTAGATTCTTCTAGTTGAAATAGAACAAAATGAACCACGTAAAGTAATTTATGTTTTTTTTTAATATATTTTATTAATATGTTCTTTTAGAGTTTCTCAAGATTTGTTTTCCAGATTATTTTACTTGGAATACATTAGTGGTTATTGACCTTGAGTCAATTGGTGAAATGTTAAGTAATTAAATAATTTATAGATTTTATATTTCTTTCCATAGTGGTTTTGAAGTGGCAATTAGTCATATAACAAAGGAATTCATGAGATTTGTCTAAGTGTAAAATAAAACTAAAGATTTACTTGAAAATTTTATTCGTTCAAGAAATAATTGTAAGCTACCCTATTTTGTAGCTTCCTTCAGATATTGAATGGTATTATATTGGACACTTGCAAAGCAATAAAGTCAAATCCTTTCTTGGTAATGTTCTTCTGGTTTTTAAAGTTAAGTACTTAAGTTTGATCGTGCATGTAAAACCCATGAATTTTAGGAATAAATTTTTTTTCTTATATTCCACAAAATAAGATTCATAATTTATTTAATTCCTTAAGCTTGAAGGATGAAGAATTAAAAAGCTTTAAAAAGGGAATTAAATTAGATTTTGAGACCAATTAGGGATAATTGGGAGTTCAAGGACCGTTTAGTAATTTATAAAGTATTGAGGACTTGAAGGAAATTGTCCTCTCTCACAGGAAAGGGACCTGGATGAGACCTAAGAAAAGTCAGGGACTTAAGAGGAATTTTCCCTACTCACAGAATTGATTGACTTGTAATTTAAAGAAATCCAGGGACTTCTGGAAACTTTTCCAGAGAAAACCCTTAGAGTTATGAACAAACGACTGAGGTTAAAACATCTCAGATTGGTGCAGATCATGGAGCGTTATTAGCTCATCCGTGGAGCCACGTGGCACAAGGAGATGGGTCCATCTAATCATGTTTATGGATACGAGGCACTGAGAGTGAGGGCAATGAGAGTGCTCCCACGGTGCGGGCTCACAAGAACCACCCATCTAGAGTTGAGTCGCTATCTTGAGGTGATTTGAGGTGATCAAATCGTTGGTTGTGATGAGATCATGGACGTTGATCTAACTAGTGTCGGATCTGAGGCAGTTTAGATGCCGTTAATGTTAATCAAGCGATCCTCGCCGTTGATCGATGAATACATATCCTGAGGCAGGTCACTGTCGTTTCTCTCAGCCGCCTTGAAAGAGGAAACTGCCATCGCGAGCATTACACGCGGAAAACTCGGCTGTTAGCCGGCGGATCGGCTCGCGAACACCACCATCACCTTTGGCTTCCCTCGCTCTATAAAACCCACCCCTTTGCCTCTTCTATTACGGTGTAAAGCGATGTATCGAGGTGGACGCCGGCAAGGTTGATCGAAGAGGACAAGAGGAGCTTTGGGAGTCCTGAACACCGTCAGAGCTTGCCGAAAGCTCCCGCAAACAGGTACGATCTCCCTCTGTAGATAATTAGCAAGGTTTCCATGCATTCAGTTGAGGTTTAGGGCTCGCCGGAGAAGGGCTAACGGCCGGGAGTGAAATGATGAGGGGAGAGGCACTGGGAGCAAGTTGATGGTGCATACGGCTTCTTTGTTCGAAGGGGAAGCTCGTCGCGATGGTTTCCGGTGTGAAAGACCTCGGGTGAGGGGGTGACGAGCTCGCCGGAGTTGATGCAGTGCTCGGCTAGGACAGGGGAGCTCCAGAGAAGACGGTGGAGCCAGCCATCGCCTTGGGTGGTGGTTGTCGGTGCTTTCAGCCTTCGTCCGGAGGACAGGGAGCCGCAGAGTCTTGGGTCCCATGAAATGTGGTTCACTCCGGTGAGGCACGGGCCGGGAGAGAGAAGAATAAAATAAAATTAATTAATTAGTTTAATTAGTCTGTCTATGTTGAATCCTTTGGTTAATAATTAATTAATCAAGTAAATATTAGTTTATGGATCTTATAGATGTGACAAATGAGATCAATTAATTAACTAGTGTAGTTACGGTAATTAACAAAAGTTAATTAAAACTTAATCTTATAGTGTGTGACAAGATTAAGTTGTTTAGTTGTATAGTATAGTTACAAAAAAAAAATATTTCGTAAGGTTACTAAATATTTCAATGGGAATTATTTTAATGACCTAGGTGGTGTGACAAGGAAAGTTAAATCAATTTTGATTTGTCATGGTACTATGATCGAATTAATAAATATTAATTTGATTAAATAGACTTGGGTTAGTCTACCAAGTTGGGTTGAACCAACTTAGGACTTGGGTTGGAAATTTGGACTAATTAAAGTACATGGATTAATCAAGATGAACTAGGCCAACTTAATGAACTAGATTTAGGTTAATCTAGTTTACCCAAATGGGCTTAGGTCCTATTGAATTAGCAAGTTGATTAATCGACGAAATAAGTAAGTGGTTAATTAAATAAAGTGACTTGATTAACCAAGTAAATTGGTTGACTAGAGAGGTTAATGAAAGTGATTAACCTAAATACCTAGTAAACCATGGACTAACAATAAAAGTTGAGTCCATTATCGTAAGGGCCCAATGGGCTAGGCTCAAGTAACCCATTAAATCAGATCTTATTATTAAGTTATAATAATGAAATAAAAAAAAAGAATTAAAGGTGCTGGTAGAGGAGACCAAGTCCTAGGTCACTCAAGTGAAAGGGTAGGACCTTTAATCCTAGGGTCATAAACTACCTAAATGACTAAAATGCCCTTCCTTAGTTAAAAAGGAATAAGGTCAAGCTAGATTGTATAATGGGCCTGAAAATGGGCCCAATTCAACTAGAATGACTACAGATGACCAACAAGGGTTTAGACTTGACAAATGAAGATGAAGTTGACTAGGTATGACCAAGCTCGGTCTGAAGTCAACTAAAGGACATGGAAACAGAGGATAAGGGCCAGTAATCCGAAAGATGGTCCTTAGGACCCGTTAGTGGGCCTAGGCCCAACAAGAACGAGAGTCATGCATGTGCAACTAGTAACATAGGGTTTTATTAAAATTTTAACTTTAATAGAAACTCTATATGTTAGATATTCTCGGGGGGTCCAAGAGGTGTTTCAAGAGGTGACTAGGAGGGCTTCGAGTTCCAGTGAGAGGTAAGTACTTTTGCCTAGCTCCCACCCAGTTATGGGTTTTGTTGGCTTTGCCATTGCATGATTTCATGTAAGTACTTTTGCCTAGCTCCCACCCAGTTATGGGTTTTGTTGGCTTTGCCATTGCATGATTTCATGTAAGTACTTCTGCCTAGTGCCGACATCATTGTTTAATCTTTGATAATTGAGTAAGTTGCTTTGCCTAGCTTCCACTCTACAGAGTGTTTTATTGGCTTTGTTGATACCTTACCAGTTGTTGCTTTCCCGATTTCGTGCTTGTGCACATTACTTGCATGCCTTGGATATTTGATTCCATACTCGTGCATGCTTGTATGCCCCTATGGGGGTATTGCTTTATTGATATCATAATTTGATATGATTGCATACACTCGTATTTTGTTCTCTTGGATATCTATTTCGATATTAGTGTATGCTTGTTGAGAGGTTAGCATCCTGTAGGGTATGCTTGTGAGTGTTGAGTGTGCTTACCTGTTGACCGGCACGTGGCCGTGGAATCACGTGAGCTTGTGCGCTGGCCGGGAGGATATACATCAACTATGCCATTTTAAGGATTCTCCCATCCTCGTAATCTTTGTTTCCCGCCAGTGGGGGTAATACTGGTAATCTTTGTTTCCCGCCAGTGGGGTAAAACGCTGGTAATCTTTGTTTTCCAGTCAGTGGGATGATAAGCTGACAAGGTACGTCCATGTTTTGGATAGTAGCACTACTAGACCATGGACCGAGGGTCGTTATCGGCTTAGGCCGGTAACCGACTAGGGAGAAGACTTGTGAACTCTTAGGAGTACTTTGTTGAGATCTTGTGGTTAGGAGCCCTATCATTGTTGTGATAAACTTCTAGGGTTGAATTTGTGCGGGGCGTGGCCCTATTTGTGTTGATTGATGATCTTTGACTTGCTCATATTTGACTTTTCTTATATCATCTGTGCTGTTTTGGTTTTATTGAGATCTCTGCAGGGTACTTACTAAGATTTCCTTCCGAAAGCTCATGCACCTGCTTCCTTTCTTTCTGTTTCAGGTCCCGAGGGGTTGGTGACTCGGTCTCGGGAGCCGTGCGAAGGGTTGGGTTGACTCATTGAGGTTCTAGGACCTCATTCTTCTTATGAGAAAGATATTTATATTGTAGGACCCTTATAGGGCCTTGACTACATGTAGGGCATGTAAACCCTTATTGATTTTATTTTCGTTGTAACTCTGATATTATCTGATTACTAAATTTGAGTTATATGTTATGTGCTTTTGGTTACTTAGGCCTTGTATTCGAATGGGGCTCGTCTCCACTTGGGTACGGTCGATCTGTTCACGTGCTCGGGGTCCCGGAATTCGGGTCGGGGCGTGACAGTGCATCTAGCAACTAATTCATGGACGACAGCTTATGATATATGAGATTACAAGTCCCAACTTGAAAAGCAACTATCTGATTGTGATCTTGATTAAAAGAGTATACTAAAATGATAAGCAATTTCATATAGTCCTATACTTATTATTTGTTGTTTTTTAATATGATTAATTGGATATCATGTTTTTCTTTCTTGTATTTGAACAAGATCAATTCTCTGAAGTTTGGACTTTTTAATTGAACAGGATCAATTCTCTAAAGGGGATTGTTATCATTAAGTGATATTCTCTAGCTTAAGGGGAATGTTGTTATCATTAATACTCCCTTGAATGATTTCTCCATGTATTTTTCTTTTTAGATTGCTAATCACCTTGATCATGTTGTTGCTAGCTCTGAAAGGAAACCTTTGAAAGCCTTGGTCCAAATTAACACCAGTAGAGATAATGTCATGATCGTTGGAAAATTTTACTGAATAGGATTTAGTTTCTCATAGAGTTTTATATTGCATGACTTAATCCTTGTTTTTAATTTTATTTTTGTTTTTCCTTTCCGGTTTATTTTCCATTTTTCTATTTGAAATGGTTAACCAACCTATGTATTTATCTTACGTCATTGATGTGCAAATCATGTTGCTAATTGTCAGCAAAATCCGTGCTTATCAATTATGATATAGTTCTATTTGCCTTATGAGGTTTTATAAGTGGCTCATATTTACTGCATGCACAGTGACAACAAGCAGACGTAGGAGCGAGCGGAACGAGTGAATATGTTTCAGTATTGATGATATTGTGGTAGTTTGTTTAGTAAATTGAGTGTTTGTTGTTGATTATTAACTTATATTTTATTGTACTTGTCTGGATGCTCAATACTAGGTTTTGTGTGGGAGGTGAAGATTTATATTTCTATTTTTCATGTTTTTTCTTGGAAAGGTACATGACCTATTAGACTTTTTCATCTTGTACAACGTGATAAGTGGCTTCTATTACTTGTAAAATCATCAATGGACATAGTAGTCTTTGTTGGACTTCTTCAACTTATACAATTTATTTCATATGAACTTGTGTTAAAGATGTGTGATCAAATTGTAAATATAACTTTGTTTTAATTATTCCTGGATTATCAATATTTTTTTATTATTTTATATTTGAAATGAATAGAAATGGTATTGAATATTTTGATTATTGTTAAAAAAACCAATTTATAAAAAAAAGTAAAAATAAAAATTAGTTATTTGCATCTCATGGTGGTTTCGAAACTGCCATAGAGAGGTTTTTTTTAAAATATTCAAAAAATAATAATTTTTTTTATAAAAAGAAAAAAGAAAATTTTAAAATGGGCAATTTGCCAAAATGGCCCTGGTTCATTTATTTTATTATTTTTTTGACCCTAGGTAAAAAATATTTATCAAAATGGCCCTGAAACTGCCCAGTAAGCAACAAAACTGCTGATTGGGATAACAAAATTATATAAAAAATTTCTTATAAAAAGAATCGGCCTTTCAAATGCAAATCAGCTCCAAAGATGATACTCTAGAGCTAATCGGACTTTCAAATGCCTATTTGCTCAACACAGCCCATGAAGAAGACTTCTTTGACTAATCGGCCTTTCAAATGCCGATTAGCTCAATAGGCCTCTTTTTCATAGAGTATGGAGCAAATCGGCCTTTCAAATGCCAATTAACTCGAACCAACCTCTCTAGAGCTAATCGGTCTTTCAAAAACCGTTTTTAATCCGAGTCAGCAAGGTGACTGCTGACTAAGCAGCTGCAGGGCCATTTTGACAAATATTTTCGACCTAGGGCCAAAAAAATAATAAAATAAATTGACCATGGTCATTTTTGGCAAATTGCCCTTTTAAAAATTAATAATAAAAAATGGTATATAAATCGCTGCGAAACGCATTCCAAACCATCGCGAAGCTTGTGTTCGCAACGGTTTCTTAATCAACACCGAAGGTATTCTTAGGTGGTTTTAATTAAATCTAATGCAAAAGTATGTAGGACATGCTGAAATAAATTGCTCAATTAAATATAATGCAAAAATATAATACAAAAATACAATTGACAAAGAATTGTTGAAATACAAACTACAAAGTAGGATAAATGTAATGATCACTTCACAAATAAATATTGAAATTCAAAGTAGCACGAATACAATTCACAATTCACAAGCAAATATTGAGATACACAATTTATGAACAAAATGAAAATCATATACTTCATTCAACCCTTGCATGTTTTTGGTACAAAGTAGCATGTTTTAACAACCTACGTTTCATCCACAATTTCAAAAGTACTAAACATTTTTCTACCTCCATAAAAAAAAGGAAAAAGTAATTCAATTCAATTGCTTGAAGCACCAGGTCTTCCAGAACCTGTTGGAATCCATATTTTTCTCTTTTTTTTTACAAGTCTTTCTATCTCCATAGGCTTATCCTTCATTCAGGGCCTCAACACAGGGATTCTTGAGGTTGCATGGGCCTTCTTTGTTGCCTTTTTCTTTTTTTCTCTACCTACAAGCATCTGCTCCTTTTCGTTTTCCTTGGTAGGTAAGTTGAGAGTAACTCCAACTGAGCTGTGCAGACCCTGCTGAGGTGTGTCAATAACCTGCAATGTTGAAAACCATATTTAGAAAATTGATTGATACCTTTGATGTCTTGATGATGCTAAATAAAATTAAGTTTACCAATGATGTAGGCTTTGCTTGTGTCTGTTCAGGTGTTGTATGGTCTTTATTCAATCTACCTCCACTTAGAAGATCAACCTTACATTGTGCACAAAGAATTAATTTAGCTAGTAAGATGGGAAAAAAAACCACGTAATCTATTCAAATATACATGTTGGTAGTGTTCCTCCAGCACCTGAGGGTCAATTGCATCCATCGAGTCATTAGTAATAACATTTAAAAATTAGGCATTAATGCATGTAGTTGACAGTTAATCCTATATAGTGACCTAAGGTACTCACCTCATTATGATTGGATGCTCCATAAGGGTCAGATGCATTCACAGTCCTTTAATTTTGCTTGTCACTTTGTCATATATGCATTGTTAAACCTCATATACAGTGCATAATAAAAAATTCAAATTAGTTAATTCACACAACACTTAGTACTTGTCACGCATGAAACCTCTTGTTGTAGCCTGCAGTGCCACATATGCTGCAAGTAAGTCTAATACCCTTCCTACTGACTTTTCCACCATTAAACCCAACCTCCTTACCAGGCTCTCTTGTCCTGAGTAATGTTTTCCTTCTTCTCTTTTTGTTGACAAGGTCAAGTGGGATCATGGGGCTTTGGTTACTCCTAGGCAAGTAGTCACTGCCTTGTATAGGGCATAGGATGTGTCTGCATGTTCCTAGAAAGGTGGTTTCCATATTACAATCATCTATATGGTTCTCAAGGCTGTCCTAGTTATAATATATGGCTGAAACAACATGAGAATAGGGCAAGCCACTCAGTTGCCATCTTCTATAAGTACATGTTCTCTCATGATTGTTAACCACAAACTGCCTATCAGGGCCCATGTGCCACGCCCCGAACCCAACCTAGGCCTGAGCACGGGACAAACGTTGCGTACTTATAGGGTTTCCTCCCATAAGTACGAAAGGCACATAATAAAAAATAACTAATATAATCAATAGATAAAATGAATTCAAATCATAATATTATTCAAATACAAAATCAAATCTTAATTTCACATAACAATTCATCAGGTTTTATATAATCAAAACACTACAATCAGGGTCAGCTATACAGTCACATCGATCGTATGATCTATATCCTTCCATGTTAACTTGGTCGTCAATCCTGAATTATTCTTGTACAGTGAAAAATAAAGGGAGTTATGAATAAAACTAGCCCAGTGAGAAACAAACATCACACCAGGGTTAGATATAGAAAATAATATAGGTATCATATATATAATAGAACAATGATCATGTTGGTCTATGCGCATATCAATCAGATCAGGAGGTGTAATGCCAGTAACCTACAGAATCTTAACAAAATCAATTCATAAGCACGATTAAATCACAATTTCAAAACATAACTGGAATATCAAAAGTAATTATATCAATCGTACCTAGTTCAGTATAAACCCAATCTCAACAGAACTAGTTGTGCTCGCATATCAAAATCAAAATCACAAATTTCAGCCCTCAAGCTGCACATAAAAACCAAAGTGGTCCTACGGACCCATGCCCGAAATAGGCATGTCTCGACCAGTGCATACGTGATAGAGGAGTAGATTGATATGCGAAATATGCAGAGTTAGCTCTACTATGAACAAATACATGTACATAGTAAAATATTGTTTTAGAATCTATCGATAGAAACATCGGTAAAACGTCAAGCAATCAAAACGAAATTATTGGAGTTCATCTGTAGTCAACTCACTTGGCAGTCTCCCTAATGCTTAATCCCTGCTGGACATTCCTTTTCCTGATACTTGGACTAATTCTCACTAAAGAGGGAACCTAGAGAGAGAAGAACCCTCAAAAGAGATCACTCAACTTCTCTTACCGAATTGTATATGAATTCTCTAATCATGCCTCTCCTTATATAGAGGGGAGTGTTCTAGTCTCACTCTAACGAGATGGAGATAAATCGCCAATATTTTATAATTATCTCTATTAGGCAAACTTTATCCAATTTAAAATCAAACTTTGAATCATAATGAAATTATAATCCATAGTCACAAACAAACTATAATTATCTCAATGAGGTAAATCTTTATCCAATTCAAACTCAAACATTGAATCATAATCAAATTATAATCCATAATCACAAAAAAATTATAATTATCTCTATGAGGTAAATCTTTATCCAATTCAAACTCTAACATTGAATCATAATCAAATTATAATCCATTATAACAAACAAACTATAATTATCTCTATGAGGTAAATCTTTATCCAATTCAAACTCAAACATTGAATCATCATCAAATTATAATCCCTAATTGAGATAGAGATCAATCTTGATCCAATTCAAAATCAAACGTATAATCAAATTAAAATCTATATTTGGATAGAGATCAATTGTAATTATTTTATAATTATCTCTATTTTATCTCATATCAAACCCTATAAGGTTAACCCAACTTGGGTGACATGATGAATTCGACTAAGTTGGTTTAATTAGATTAAACCACAAATATGAAATTTTAATATGGTCCTCAAACTAATAGATAATTACAAACAATCTCTTCACATTTTCATTCTAATACCTATTTACGTATAGGTTCTGGGTGGGTTATTGTAAGAACTACCCCATTGAAACCTTGTACTAATTCCTTATTTAAATAAATAAATGCCGAAGTGGAGGACTTCGTTTCACATTGCAACCAATGCTCTGGAATTAGAAATAAGGTGAGGGCTAAAATGCAAATTTTCTTATAAGTGAATTAGTGGGTAAAAGGCATGGTTTTAACCTTAATTAATCCAGTTAAACTTGATTAGGGCCTTAAGGGCTGCTCACTATTGCAGGACCATGGGATTCTTTCCATGAGGAAAAGGAGTACAAATTCTTGAGTCCAGGGAAAAGTAGATATAGTTGGGGATGAAGAGATCCTCGAGATGCCACAGTACGCCCGTGACGGACATAATGATAAAAGCTGAGATTTGTGGATTTGGTTGGCTAAATAGTAGAGGGAGTGATTTAATTATTAAATAAATAAATAGTACACATGTGACACTATAGTGGGATGAAAAGAAACATATAAATTTTAATATATAAGAAACTTAGGGCTTACGTTTCTGATTAAATTAAAATCAATTGAAGACTCATTCTTCATCTCTCTTCCTCTCCTCACCCTGTCTGATCATTTGACCTACTCGCACTGATCGCCGCTGCAGATGCCATTTGTCGGCTGAGCCTCATGATCATGCTACTGTCGTAGCCTTGACCCGTGTCGACCCGACAACTTCGCCCATGCACCGCTGCGCACCTCTGCCACCGTCGACTAGTTTGCGCGAGCACCCACGGTCTGCAAGCTTCCCACCCGCCGTGCCCAACGTCCGGCCACTCCCCAACCGCGATCTATGTGCCTCTACCTAGATCTGAGGCCTACACGCTGTCAGGGACGACGCAGGCACCTGCCTAGCTCACACTCGACCTGCTTGCCGTAGGCGGAAGCCCTCCTACAACTACGAACCAAACCCCACGGCCACGGTCCAAATCACTGCATCCCCAGACAAACTGGCCCGGCCCAGCGACTCACCACTCCACCCTCCTCCACGCGCACAAGCTCTACTCCGCCGGCCAGACTTTGAGTTTCGCCCTCTTTCTCCTTCGTGCTCCTGTTGAGATCTCGGACGTGGTTGATGACTGGTAAAGCTTTGGCGAGCTGCAAGACTAAGAAGGAAGACTCGTTATTGAGCCTCGAGGACTGAGTCTCGAACTACGAGGTATGGATTGACTCTAAGGTTGATAGGTCGGGTTTGGGTCGTGAATAGAATCATGACATTAAATTGGGGGTATTAGAGGCTTTGAAATGCTCTTAGTATGATGTTAATGAGTTGTATGTATGGTTTTATTTTAATGGATGTATGATTATACGAAATCTATGTTTATCGGATGTTTTTGGAGAATGATTGTATAATTTTGGGAGTCGATAAATAGTGGAGGTGCTGCCGAAATTTACTTTAAAATTCATGCATCCTTAATTGCTTGTTTAATGGTTTTCAAGCATGATAAATATCAGAGAATCATCACTTATTGATTTAATCTTTTTGTTAGAGATGATTAGTACTTCATGGACCCTTCCTTATTTAAAGAAGGTGATTTCAATAGAATACGATAACATTAGCCGTATTCTAGGAGAGTCCATAATTATTTCTATTAATGGTAGCTAATTAAATAGTAAAATAGTAGATAAACTCGAGGACACTTGTATTCATATGTTGATATGAAGTATTTATGTGTAGAGATACTTAGATTTACAATCTATCTACTAGATCCTAGTTCAGACGCATGAGATGCGACGATGATTATAAAATTGCTCTCTAAGCCAAGTAGGCTCGCTCGCACGAGGGTTGTGAGTATTTCTTCCTCGTACCTTGCTTCTGATTCTTGTGCTCTTATTTTCTTAAGATATTTCTTATACATAATTGAGTTAAGTTTACTCAAATATGACTTTGGCTTAGCTTCCGATCTCGAGGAGATCACTGTTTTTCATATATATTCAAGATGTTGTTGCCTTGGATATATACATGTATACCTATTGTTAGGTATTTTGGTACTGGTAGTCTTTTTTTGACAGGCGTGATACATCGGACAGAGGCTCAGTCAGAGAGAAAGCTTTTCTGCCATATATATATGATTGCTATAGCACTATTTGGTTTAGGCCGAAGACAATATCGAGGATATCGTAGTATCACATATGCCGGAGATGTAGTACATCCATGAATTTATTCACATCACTGAGACATGTTGTTTGTTTTTTATTTTACTTCACTCCTTATTTACACTTGATTTATTCTCTATTCCATGCTTATGGCTTTTCGCCATGTTTATTTCTTTATTGGTGATCCTACTAGGCCTATTCTATAGGCTCATGCACTTGATTGGCATTTTTCTCAAGTAACGACGAGGAGTAGGATTGCGCTTAGTAAGGGACCCCTCTAGAGTCGTTGGTCTTCTACTTTACTATTTGAGGTCTGTGTACCTCGAATTTGTATTTGTGAGTGTGTGAGACTTGTTATATATTTATGTTGTATTGACTACTAAGGGCGACTTGAATAGATCCTTGTATGGGTTGTGTAAACCCAAGTATTGTACTATGTATTGTACCGAGTTGTGTAAAGTCCTTTTTTATTATTTATATATTCCAATGTTGTTATCCCTATATATTAATGGTACAAGAACTCTGGGGACTCACACCTAGATGGGGACTCATCCCTGTTTGGGTACGACCAGTTTGTATACATGCCAGGGCCCGAGTTCGGGGAGTGATAGTTATTACACTATGACCATGTTGTTCTATATGACCAACTCATTATCTTTGCCATGTATAATTTTTTTTTCAGATCTTAGGGCAGTGAATAAACTTACATTTTTCCAAGCATCAAATTTGTTCTAAGGGTTAAAGCCATTTTTGGTCCCTGAAAACGGGACCAATGTTCATTTCTATCCCAAAATTCAAAATTTGTTCAATACGGTCCCTATGTATTGCATATTTTGACATTTTGGGTCCCTATATATTCCGTATTTTGACATTTTTGGTCCCTATTGCTGACGTGGCGGTCATGTGGAATACCAATGAAATGCATATACTCTTTTTATTATTATGTTTAGGTCGTTATTTTGCTGATGTGGAGTGATAAGTGGCAGTATATGCTGATTTGGACCGTATTGAACAAATTTTAAATTTTTGGGATGGAAATGAACATTGGCCCTATTTTCAGGGACCAAAAATGACTTTAACCCTTGTTCTAATGATTTTATTCAATGTAATTACCCCTTAGGTCCTAGCTTCTAATATTATGCTGTTGAAACATTCACATAGATTTTTCAAGAGCATGTCACACTTAAATTGAGTTTTGAAGTGTGACCTAGTCCAATGGTAAAGATCTAGCTTCTTCAAGAACTCAGACGCTTCTGGAGACATGACAGTTAGGGCATCTAATTTCTTGTTAAAAGTAGGGGTGTAAGAAGCTCTAGCACATTTCCATAATTTGTCCTTATTAAGGGCTTTTCCCCTATATATTTTTTTTTAATTTGTGTGTATATGTGACGTTGGACGGGATGACGATAAACCAACGAGCTCGCCGGAAAAAAGGAAATCGCAAGGGTGAACACCGAAGAACCAATGAACCAGAGATATTTTATAAAATTCAAATAACTATCATAAAATCAAAACTGAAAAGAAAACAAGTCTACAAGCTTGACTAAATAGCCTGAAACACTAAAATCTCTCTAAATTGGCATTTTTGCCAAAAAAATAGAAAAAATCCAAAATTATTACAATTTCAGAATTCAAATCAAACTAAAAACGCAGCTAAAATCCTAGAACAAATAAAAATCAAATTAAGTCTTAAATCAGCCTTTACATTATTACCAAAAATAGCAAAATCAAAGATTTGGTGGGGAAAGCGGTGGAATTTTGGGATGAATATGAGGTCTACCGAGCATAGCTCAATTGACTAGAATGTGTGCACCGAGATGAGATTTCCAAATTGGGCTACCCCCAAATCGGACACCTGTAGCCAAAGTTATGGCCAAAATACCGAACCGTACCCAAAATTACCCCAACACGGAACCGTCTCGATAAATTCCCGCCTTTACGCTGATCTGTCACCTCGTAATAAGCTAGAGCTCGCTTGGTTGAGTCAGATAACTCCTCACCTTCTGACTCGGTCCATCTGACTTGGGTGCTCCTGCATCAGTCTCCCTAGATTGGAAAGAACTCGCCCTCAAGTTCACAGTAGGATCAGGAGACTCTACAAAGCAAGGGCTGAGGTGTTTCACATTGAAGACATTTAGGTCTTCAGATGACTGGGAAGGTACAACTTGTATGCATTGTCATTAATCTTCTGCAGCACCTCACACGGCCCGATCTTCCGTTCCTTGAGCTTGTTATACTCTACCCATAGGAAAACGATCTCGAGTGAGCACAGCCCACATAAGTTCACCCTCTTTAAATAGTACTTGTCGATGATGACTGTCAGCTCTCGTCTTATACCAAGCATTGCTCTCGTGAATAGCAAGCGTTAACTGATCATGGATAGCTCGGAGATGCTCTTCCATCTCATCAGCCTAAGTATGAGCACGCCCAACTCATGGAATAGAAGCTAAATCCAATACCCCATATAGATTCTGCCCATAGACAACTTTGAATGGACTCAACCAGGTGGTCCTATTCTTGGATCTCTTGTAGGTAAATTCAACTTGAGGTAATGCCAAGTCCCATTGTTCGGTTTTGTTCTAGACAGACACCTTAGAAGATTGCCAAAACTTCGATTCGATTCACCACATCAGTTTGCCCATCCATCTAGGGGTGATATCCACTGCTAAAGTTCAATTGCATTCCCAATTTCCACCATAAGCTCTTCCAGAAATTGCTGACATACATGGTGTCACGATCAAATGCAATGGAATGGGGAACAATATGCAAACAGACAACTTCCCGTAAAAGATGTGAAATGCAGGAAGCATCCATCATCTTCCGACAGGCTATAAAATGGGTCATCTTATAAAGTCTATCAATTACTACCAAGATAAAATCTAAGGACTATAGTGTTCGTGGAAGGCCCAGAACATAGTCCATACTGATGTCATGCCACGGAGCTTCAGGAACAGGCAAAGGGGTGTATAGGCCTGCATTGGTTAGAACTCCCTTGGCCCGCTGGCACACCAAACAATGACCCACAAAATAAGCAACATCACCAGACAACTTCGGCCAGTAGAAATAAGTAGCAATAAGCGCATACGTCTTAGTCAAGATCTGTTGCCGTAGTGAATAGTCGGGGATACAAAATTGTAAACCACAAAACTGGTAACCGTTATGCAAAACAAAATCATGGCGATGTCCTTCAGTTATGCCACGCCCCAACCCGGATTCCAAGACCTCGGGCACGTGAGCAGACCGGCCATAACCTGTGTAATCAAAAGCATGTAACATTGTAATAAGATAATAAATCTCAAATATCAAATTAACAGAGTCTCGGCGGAAATAAAATAAAAGTATCCAGATACCCCATAAAATGCTAGGCCCTATATGTGTCCTACAATAAAAGTCTCTCACACACAATAAAAATAAAAAAAGATCCTCAAACCTCTACAAGATAACCCTACCCTTGATCGACTCGTGAGCTCAAGTCTCCTACTCCTCAGGATTTGAAAAAGAAGGAACAAGTGCGTGAGCTTTCGAATGGAAAGCCCAGTAAGTACCCCTATGAGGAAAATAAAATCATAATATCAATAAAATGATCATCAAATCAAACATAAGGGGCATGCCCCTCAAATGCTATCTCTAGGAGTCCACAACAAACATTCACAACGGTACAACCCCTATCTACAGTAGCCCTCAATCTTTACACCGAGTTCTAAAGGAAAGCTCTACAAACGTCTCCCCCTGGCCCAAAGATCATCAAAGATCTTGTCGAACTCGACCTCTCCGGCTGCATTTACACTCATCCCACCATGACGGCAGATAACTAGAGTATCGTCCCTCTGGCATGGCAAATCGAAATGCCACGGTGTCTCGTCCTTGAACATTTCCTAAACGGAGACCCCATGCTCCACATAATCTGCGTGGAAGACAAAACAACAAATCAGGAATATACCAACATCCCGAAACAGTCAAACATGCTCAACAGGAATCAAAACAATTATGAAAGCATGAATGAACTAAAGGCAATAATATCATTAAACATGATAGTTAATAAGCCCAAGAAAACTCCGAAGAGTGGGTACAAGGCAAGTGTACTTATCTCAAACAATGACGTCTGGGATCACTCAGCAAAAAATCCCTCTTGTCACGTTGATAAGCGTTTAAATGAGCATATTTACGCATCATCTTTACATGTATCTCTATGTCAATTTCAATGATTTATAGCCCGCCAGTACTTGAAATACTTTATATATTGTAAACAGCGCGCATATAAGCAACCCCGAGTGAAAGGAAGCAGTTATCGAGAAAATGAAGACCAAACGAAGACATCTTGAAGAGAACAGGGGCTGAACCGAGTGATGAACGGCCGTCCAAAACCAGATACAAAAGCTGGCAACTAAAGGAGGTGAACGGCCTAGTGAATGACCGTTGACATGCCCTTTCAGAGCAACCTGTAGCATGAATAAGCTGATCAGTCGCCCGTTGACATGCCCGCTCGTAGAGTACCGTAGGCTTGAACGGGCCGATCAATCGCCTATTTCAACTTACCGCTTGAGCAGCAAGTATTGCTCAACGGATTCGATCAACGGCCCGTTCACGGGCCCGTTCATCGTTACTCTTTCCCACCACGGGCCCATCCGGGGCAAATCTGTAAATCCGAAGGAAAACCCTAATGTGAGGGTATAAATAGGTTTTGTTTTGTGGAGGAGAGAGAGGTTGGCTTGGGAGAGAAGCTAGAAGAGAGATTAGGGTTTGGGGGTCACCTTCCCAATCTGGAGGATGGATTAGTCATTGGAGTTGCAACCATTGGAGGTAATGGTGTTCTCCATTACTCTTTCTTTTGTTAGTAATCTTTTCTTTATGGATTTGAGTTCCCCATTTATGGGGAACTAATCTATTGGTACTTGGGTATGTTGACCTTTTGGATTGAGCATTAATAGCATTGAATGTTGATGATGATTTGTTGGTATTTTCTTGAAGATCTAATGAATGTTATGTATTGATTGTAATCTCATCACTGGAAATTATTTGTGTGCAATACAAGGGCTAGAGCTAGCGCCTCTTGGTATTAGGAACTTGCTTCATTAGAGAGTTTCATGAGTACACCGAGGAATCGGGTACTAGACGGGCGAACGACTCTTTCATACGAATTCACCCCCATGATCCTTCCAATACACAGACATTCCCTTGAGCTTCACATCAAGTCCTAGGAGACTAGTTATCCAACCTCCTCGGAAGAGGGGTTGGATATAATTTAGGGATTATTGGCACAAGAAGTATAAACCTTGATTCATAAACGTCTTTGCTCACCTTTAGAATTAAAATCCAAAAGGGATCCATGCCCAAGTATCCTCTCCTGCTATCGATTAATCTCAATCAACTCTCGATTTTTAATTTTTATCTTCAATCTTTTTAGTTCTTTAGTTGTGAGAACCAAAAACCCCCAATTTTACCAACTAGACTAGGTTAGTAAATCTTGGTTTGAATTTAGCATTGTCTATTCCCTGTGGTTCGACATCCGACTTTCCATAGTCCACTCTATTACTTGATTACGACTCGTACACTTGCGAATTTACCCATCAAGTTTTTGGCGCCGTTGCAGGGGAATAGAATTGCTAGTTACACTTGGATTTTTTTAATTTAGTCTCTTATCTTGTTTTTGCTTTCTTTCTTTTATTTTGATCCTTTGGATACTTACTCTTCTCTTATCTTTACTTGCGAGGACTCCTTGCATGACCCGAAAATATTCCACGGGTCTACTAGAAAGAGATAGTGAGATCGACAGAACCTTCCACCGACATCTGAGAGGATTAGAAGGATCATCACTGGAGCCTCCTTCTGAATCACAAAATTCAATAACAGTTGAGATTGGCACTGAGACTGCAGTAGTACCCAATATGGCCGAAGGAAGGCACACACTAGCCGACTATGAGAGGTCCCACTACACCGGAGAAGAATTTAGCATCGATCCCCCGAATGTCAACATTAACTCCTTCGAGATCAAAGGTATCACCCTGAACATGCTCCAGAATTCAACACAGTTTGCTGGGAGGCCGGATGAGGACCCTCATGCCCATATAGCCAAATTTCTCAAAATTTGTGGCGTTTCCAAGCCGGACGGAGTCTCCGATGAAGCTATCCGATTGAGACTATTCCCATGGAGTCTAAGAGGGGGGCATATAGTTGGCTTACTTCGCTCCCTCCCGGATCCATCCGCTCATGGGCCGACATGCTTGAAAAATTTCTTGGCCGCTACTTTCCTCCGAGCAAGGCCGCCAAGCTTCGATCCGACATCAACTCTTTCAAGCAAGGTGGAACTGAAAACTTTTCTGAAGCTTATGAAAGATTTAGAGAGCTAATGCGCCGTTGCCCCCAACATGGGTTGGACCCTTGCAATAAGGTCCGCACATTCTATAATGGATTGGACAACACCAATAGACAACTCGTTGATTGTGCCGCCGGGGGATCATTGAGTACCAAGTATCCCGAAGAAGCAGAGAAGATCTTCTAAGACATGGCTGGGAATGAAGCCCATTGGTCCACAATGGATAAGCAAGTTAAGCTCGTGGGATTGGTAGAAGGCCCTCCTTCTAAAGACACTTCCCTTGCTGAAAAATTGGACACCCTGTCAAAACAAATTGACCGCCTTACCGCGGGTGGTGCCCCCCATATTGGTAGTAGCTCAGTTCCGGTGGCCGTTATGATTTGCACTACTTGTGGAGGAGGCCATGAGCTATCAAACTGTCCGATCTCTTGTGTTGAGACATCACCCATGGAACAAGTCAAATACATGGGAAACCAACAGAGAAAGCTAAATAATCAGTACCGACCACACAACCCAATGTGGAACAATCCGGAGCTTTCATATGGGAACCCCCAAGTGGGACAATATCCACCCAGTTTTCAGCCACTGCCAAGGCCACCGCAAG
This sequence comes from Dioscorea zingiberensis, assembly GCA_026586065.1. NCBI lineage: Eukaryota > Viridiplantae > Streptophyta > Magnoliopsida > Dioscoreales > Dioscoreaceae > Dioscorea > Dioscorea zingiberensis. Next base: position 25,696,864 of record CM048823.1, read on the forward strand.
AAAAGAAATCCACCTTGGAAGAAACCATGTTGAAATTCATGCAAGACACTAGTGCCTCAATCAGAAATCTTTAAGCAGCATTTCAGGGATTGGAAAACAAGGTAGGGCAATTGGCAAAGGATGTCTCAACAAGGACGTAAGGCACCCTTGCAGGAAACACGGAGGCAAACCCCCGGGAGCATTGCAAGGCCATTTCCTTGAGAAGTGGCAAAGAAGTGCAGTCATCTATTGCGCCACCCCCGCTTGAAAATACAGTGTTGGTTGAGGAAGTTGAACACCAAGAAAACTCAAAGGGGAAGCCGACAGAGAAAGAAAAAGGGTTAGATCATACGCCCACGGCTACATATCAACCTCAACTCCCCTATCCGGAGAGGCTCAGAAAGGACAAGGAAGAAGCTCAGTTCACAAAGTTCATGATCACGATAAAACAGCTACACATCAGCCTACCGTTGGTGGAAGTCCTTTCACTGATGCCGAAGTATGCTAAATTTATGAAGGAACTAGTTTCCAACAAAAGGAAGCTAGAAGATGCAACTGCTGTCACCTTGAATGCTCAATGTTCTGCCATATTGCAACATGAGCTACCCAAAAAGCTAAAGGATCCAGGGAGCTTCGTAGTCCCTTGCACGCTCGGTGAAGGAGTTGTGAAAAAGGCATTAGCAGACTCCGGGGCGAGTATAAATGTAATGCCCTATAAGCTGTACATGCAGTTGGGTCTTGCAGCCCCAAAGCCAACGGGGATGACACTCCAACTAGCCGATAGATCTGTGAGACGGCCAAAGGCGCTAGCTGAAGATGTGTTGATTCAGATTAATCAATTTGTATTCCCAGCTAATTTCGTCCTCCTAGATGTTGATGACAATGTAGACATCCCGATTATACTCGGCCGCCCCTTTTTGGCCACAGCTCAAGCCTTGGAAGACCACGGTCATGGAAGATTGGCACTTCGAGTAGGGAACCAAGAAGTGGTATTCAAGTTACCTGAAGCCATGCGACACACCATGGATCATGATGACACCTCTTATAGTGTCGATGAAGTTGACAAGACTACAAGTGGCTGCTTGGAGGACTTCTTACATACTGATCCAACATTCCAACTGTTAGAGGAACTAAACGAACAACCTGAAGAACTCATGAATGTTGGCACCGCATCAACTCAACCTCCAAAGTTATCGCGGAAGTCAAAGTGGAAGGAGCTAAAACTCATTGCTGGTGGCTATATATGGAGACAAAGAAAATGGGTACCTCCTAATTCCTCAACTCACCCACTAAATGAGGGTGACCTTGGTGTGAATTCTCAAACTTACTCCATATATGTTGATTTGGGAAAGATTCTGTTTGGTAAGTGTTTTTATGGAAACACTGATGGATACCTCTTCAAATATGACACTCCATAGGTAAGATTGAGGTACGTTAAGCTCGTAACGTTAAACAAGCGCTTCTTGTGAGGCAACCCAAGTCAAAATATCCTTCAATCTTTTTTCCTTGTGTCCTTTCTTTTACAATGATAAAGTTTGTGAGATATGTTGATATTAAATCTCTCATCCGCATCTGCATCATTAGACTCATCATGCTAGTCATGCACTAACTTTTGTTAAAAATTTGGGCATTAAAGAACCCGTGCGATGCATGAAATTCACAATGTTTTGTGGGGATCACTGTCAAAGGAATCCAAGTAGCTTGACTTGACCGCTCACTTTGTTATTAACTCCGCTGCTACTCATTTTACTCTAAAACACCTAATTACGGCTCTCTCAAAGCCCGACTGCGTGAAAACGGGCAACATAGATCCTTCGCAAAGTACACCATGTCCCAACTCAATTTGAGCATAAGGGTTCTGCTACTCCTTCCTCACCAACACTTCCAAGTTGTATCACCGTCAACACCACCTCGAGTGGAAGGCCCACGCCTATACATTGAAGATGATGAAAAGGAAGACACAACTATGGTGCTCACCAACGCTTTCGCTTTCCTAAACGTCAACCAGGCGACAACCACTAGAGAACAAACAACCTTAGCACCAACCTTACATCTCTCACCTAAAGCCACACTAGCATCCGATGAGCACCTGCATACGGAACATTGAGATTCATTATTAACAGATTTCCTTTTTCATTTTTGTTTAATTCCGGCACCTTGTCACAACGACTCTACCCTGTGACCTCTCTTTTATCTACTTTTGTGCACTATTGACTTTATAATCCCCCTGGCACCACCTCTCTATATTGTTATATTTTGCGTGGAACCAGCGGTTGTAACTTGGCAGCGGCTTTCACGCAGCGTACATCACACTGCCACATCATGCACTTCACTAAACCGGGGAAGTTTTAGTTTGCCCTCCTCATCATTCTCATTGAATATTATTTACCTTGCAATCTAATTATGTACATTGGGGACAATGCACAACTTCAAGTGTGGGGATGGGTAGCTCCTTCCCATTATTGAATCTATTGCAAAACAATAAGTGTGGGTATAGGGAGCTATTACTTTTACATGAACATATCAACATGAACCTATGATGGCACCATTAGAGAATGTAATGATTCACTCTACTTTTAGTTCACCATTTCTGTACTCAAATTCTATTTAGAATTCTCCTATGTCACACCATGGACACCTAGAGACATATTTATGAAATTCAAAGCTCTAGTACAATAGATAACCCATTACCATGTTTTGTTGACTTTGATTGCTAAACATTATTCTCAATGGCTCCAAGAGGCTTCGTGGCACTAGTCGAACCTCTAATCCTTCATAATTCAACTCAGTGGACAAGTAAGAGATGAATAAAATAGTATGTATACACTAGGTGAACTAGTAGAGCAATAAAGACAATGTTCCGCTACTTGATGTGATAAAATAAATTGGGGTCCTGGCCCCTAATCAGGGTGTTCCTCAACTCAGAAATCACTCCCAAGTATGAGCATACCTAGGTAGAGTTGTACCCTTCTAAGTAGTGGTGTTCCGTGCCTAAACAAAGCATGTGTACATCTTGAAGAAAAGAAGACCTACACTCTACACTGATCTTTAGGGAAAGTCGGATCTATTAGAGATGCCCTACCCAAAAAAAAAAAAAAAAACAAACTTGTCCACCATTCACTCAAAAGAGGATGGAGTGTCCTAGAACTTAGGGCCTCAAGGACCCTCTAGAGTCCATTGAGGTAATGTTTGTCGTGCTAAGACTTGAGGACATGTATGTGGAGTAACAACCTTCACCTAGAGCCGCGATGACATTATACAAACTCTAAATCCTAGTGTGAACATAGGAGAATGCATACACTTTGATGGTGAACTTAGGAAAGAGCGGATTCATTGACTATCACCGCCAGAGGTTGAACACTTATCATTTTTATTCTATTTGTACTTTCATGGTCTTGTTTGCTTGAGGACAAGCAAATATTCAAGTGTGGGGATATTTGATAAGCGTTCAAATGAGCATATTTACGCATCATCTTTACATGTATCTCTATGTCAATTTCAATGATTTATAGCCCGCCAGTACTTGAAATGCTTCATATATTGTAAACAGCCCGCATATAAGCAACCTCGAGTGAAAGGAAGCAGTTATCGAGAAAATGAAGACCAAACGAAGACATCTTGAAGAGAACAGGGGCTGAACCGGGTGATGAACGACCGTCAACAACCAGACACAAAAGCTGGCAACTAAAGGAGGTGAACGGCCTAGTGAATGACCGTTGACATGCCCGTTCAGAGCAACCTGTAGCATGAACAAGCTAATCAGTCGCCCGTTGACATGCCCGTTGAAGCACAGAAGCTTGAACGGTACGTCGACGCCTATTTCAATCTTGACTGCTCGTGAGCAACGCTTTGTCCTCGAATCGATCAACGATCTGCTCACAGGCCCGTTTATCGTTACTCTTTCCCACCACGGGCCCATCCGGGACAAATCTGTAAATCCGAAGGAAAAACCCTAATGTAAGGGTATAAATAGGTTTTGTTTTGTGGAGGAGAGAGAGGTTGGCTTGGGAGAGAAGCTAGAAGAGAGATTAGGGTTTGGGGGTCACCTTCCCCAATCTAGAGGATAGATTAGTTATTGGAGTTGCAACCATTGGAGGTAATGGTGTTCTCCATTACTTTTTCTTTTGTTTGTAATCTTTTCTTTATGGATTTGAGTTCCCCATTTATGGGGAACTAATCTATTGGTACTTGGGTATGTTGAACTTTTGGATTGAGCATTAATAGCATTGAATGTTGATGATAATTTGTTGGTATTTTCTTGAAGATCTAATGAATGTTATGTACTGATTGTAATCTCATCACTGGAAATTACTTGTGTGCAATACAAGGGTTAGAGCTAGCGCCTCCTTGTATTAGGAACCTGCTTCATTAGAGAGTTTCATAAGTACACCGAGGAATCGGGTACTAGATGGGCGAACGACTCTTTCATACGAATTCACCCCCATGATCCTTCCAATACACAGACATTCCCTTGAGCTTCACATCAAGTCCTAGGAGACTAGTTATCCAACCTCCTCGGATGAGGGGTTGGATATAATTTAGGGATTATTGGCACAAGAAGTATAAACCTTGATTCATAAACGTCTTTGCTCACCTTTAGAATTAAAATCCAAAAGGGATACATGCCCAAGTATCCTCTCCTGCTATCGATTAATCTCAATCAACTCTCGATTTTTAGTTTTTATCTTCAATCTTTTTAGTTCTTTAGTTGTGAGAACCAAAACCCCCCAATTTTACCAACTAGACTAGGTTAGTAAATCTTGGTTTGAATTTAGCATTGTCTATTCCCTGTGGTTCGACATCCGACTGTCCATAGTCCACTCTATTACTTGACTACGACTCGTACACTTGCGAATTCACCCATCACACGTCTCTATGTCGCAACCTGATAGTAGAACCTATATCAGTATCGGCAATATCTGAAAATCTCTAGTTGAACATGCATGATACCCTAATCAGGCCCAAGTCTAGCGTGTGGGCCTTCCCTTTTATTCCATATTATTTTCCTTTTATTTCTTGGCTTGGTCTAGTGTGATCTCCCTTAATTGATTAGACCTAATCATCTGTTCAAGTGAGCTAAGATAGCCTCGTGGCTAAGGCCCACTATTCCTATTGCGAGGTCCCTGGTGCCATTCTCTCCTCTTGCCTCTTATTCAAATTTCTTCCCCTTTATTAATTAAATTCCCCTGTTCAGTCCAAAAGAACTAAATAGCATAATGGCTAAGGCCCATCAAGCACAAGTGGGGGTCCCTCGTTCTATTCCCTTCACTTGCTATTTATAACCTTTTACTCTTCTCCTTGCTTTTATCTAGACATATCTTATTTATTCAATCAAAAGTGAAACAAGACCATGGTGGTTAAGGCCCATCTTGTATATATATGAGCTCTTGGTTTCAAATCCCCTCTCCCACCATTTTTAAAACAGATTTAATCTAGCTTGATTCCCTTGACTAAACCCAACTTGATTTAATGTGACTGAACCAAACTTAATTTGATCTACTATTATAGAAGAGACCCAACTTGTTAACTGGATCAAACCACATATCCAAACCCTTTTGAATATGGTCTAACCCAACCATTAGGTAACCTTGAACCCAATCAATGATTAGTTGATTTAGTCGAATCAAACTTAATCCAACCTAAATCAATTTGATCACATCAACTTATTAAATTAAGCCCCCTTTTTACTTGATTTGTTAACATCAATTTGACTTAGGAATAGGCCCTGACCCAATGCAAGATAGCTAACTAGTTGGCCCAAACCCAACTATCTTTAATTGATTAGACCCAATCTGTAAAATCCACGGATTTTATTGAAATAAAATTAGTTAATTCCTTTAAATTGGATTAATTCTTAAAAAGGATTTTTCCTAATTAATTAAATGATTTAATTAAATTGGAGGAGATGGATATATATATATATATATATATATATATATATATATATATATATATGTATAAAACCCTAATTAGGGTTAGTTGTGTTAAGGGGCTGATTTGTAATTTAGAAAGTTTTGGAGGACTAAAGGTAAATTATTCTCTCTCTCAGAGGCGGACTAAATTGCAACCTAAAAAGGGAAAGAGGATCTCTAGATAATTTGCTAGAGAAAACTCTTATAGCAAAGGAATGAACGGCTTGGATTAAACAATCTAAGATTGAGACAGGTCTCGAAGCATTATAATGGCTCACAAGAAGCCACGTGTAGGTCTTAAAACAGATCCCTCACGGTGAGGACGGTTGCGAACCGTCCATCTTTGATTGTCTCCGGTTCGAGGTGATGAGTGGGAATTAGGCCGTTGGTTGAGGACTTAATCTCGGTCGTTCATCTTAGGAGATGACAGATATAAGGCACGCTGTTTTAATCGGGACCGTAGGAATCAATTAAGCGATCTCTGGCATCCATCCGGGAGAGTGACGATCCCGAGGCAGCGTCAGCTTCTCCTCCAGCCGCCAGAAACGCTGCGCGCAAGCCTCACCCTCTTCCAGCCATTACGCGCGAAGTCGCCGGCCGTTTGACGGCGAGGCGGTTCGTGTTGTTGTCTTTTCGTCTTGTTTCCATGGCCCATAAAAGGAGAAGGACCAGGCTCTGGTTGGAGCACAACACTCCAATGAAATCGTCTTCTGGCAAGGTGGTAGGCGGAGAAAGAAGAGAGGTTTGCCGCCGGGTTTGCACTCTCGACCGAGCTCGAGGTTGTTGCGATCAGTTCCAGGTGGTGAGAGAGATCGGGATGGGCTGTGGAAGAGGAGTGAGGCTTGAACCCGCCGGAAAGACAGGAGGTGCACTCGACGCCGGGAGGTCCTCCGATGGTTCCGTTGTCGTCCTCAAACCTTTGGTAAGTGCTTGCATTGCTCCTTTACGTTCTGGTAACGTTAGCATGTGTCCGCGACGGTGGGTTGAGCTCGTCGCCGTGGTACAATTCTCGGCCGGGAAGGGTAGCGACAATGGAGAAGATGGAGGGCGGGGGGGTGGACGACGCACAACTGTGTCGCAGGCGGTGCTAGCAGGTAAGCGCTGGCTGCGGCTGCACGGGTTTTCTTGTGGGAGTAGGGAGCCCACTGCCCTGACCCTCCACAAGTGAGTTCCGATAAAGCTTCGGTCATGAGACGAGAGAGAAAGAGAGAGAGAGAGAGAGAGAGAGAGAGAGAGAGAGAGAGAAAGAGAGAGAGAGAGAGAGGTTGAAGAAGAGAAAATAAAAAAATAATAATAATAAAAATAATAAATATTCGCTGTTGATTGAATAGTTAGAATAATTATTAACTGTGACAAATATTAATCAAATAATACCTATGTTGGGGATTGAATTAAATAAATTAATGTGATAATTATTTCGTTGTTAAATTATAGTAAGATAATTGGGAAAAATTATCTAATTAATTTGTTAATCATAATTAGTAGTTAATTGGATAATTAACTAGCTAATTATTTGATCTGACAAATTAAAAAAGGATTAATTTATTGTGATAAATATTTTGCTCTATTAGAGGATGGGACCATTTAACCAGTTAATGATTTAAATAAAAAAAAGTTTAATTAAATCTATTTAATGGAAAAATTGACATTTTCGTAACAGGATATTTAAATAAATCATATCTAGGTGGATTAACCGATTTTCTTGTTAACCTAGGAAGATCAAATCCGATTGATGAATTTAATTGGAGATAAAATGAAAATCGGTTATAATAATTAATTAAAAGGGTTTAATTAATTATTTCGATAGAGAAAAAGCTACTAGTAAGCTAAATTGATTAATGGGCTTAAAGGTGGGCCCAATTCAACTAGGATGACCAGAGGCGAACAATTAGGGTTTTAGATTCGACAAATAAAGTAGAATTGACTAGGTTTGACCAAGTTGGGTCTAGAGTCAACTAAAGGACATTGGAACAAAGGATAAGGACCCGTAACCCGAGAGATGGTCTTTAGGACCCGTTAGTGGGCCTAGGCCCAACAAGAAGGATAGGTATGCATGTGTAACAAGAGATAGAGGGATTTATTAAAATCTTGACTCTAATAGGAACCCTGTATGCCAGATACTCTCGGGGAGTTGTAAGGCACTCAAGAGGAGACTAGGAGGACTTCTAGTTCCAACAAGGGGTAAGTACACTTGTCTCGTTCCTACCCGGTTTCGGGTTTTCTTTGGACTTGCTTATACCTTTGCTTATGCTACATTGATGTTATGCATGCGTCATTATTTATTTTAGGATCCTGTTGAGCATGTATGTTGTTTTCGGGATGTTGGCATCCTCGTTTGTTGTGGTCTACTGCCCGGACTCAGTGGAGCGTGGGGGCTCCTATAGGGAAATATTCAGGGACAGGACCCCCCTGACATTTCTGTTTGCCATGCCAGAGAGGCGATTCTCTGGTAGTCTTACTTGTAAGTGGGAGTGATACGCTGACCGTGTTAACACATATGGGAGGTAGTTCTACAGACTTACGACCGGGGGGTTGAACGACCAGAGGGTCATGTTTACAGCAAGTAGCTGGTTTTGCTTGCCCGGAGTAACCTTGCATGAGTTTTCTTTGAAATTCATCACAGAGCTCGGGGGCTTCTGGTATCAGGGGTCATACCTTTGAATTTGTTTCTTGTAGACTCCCAGGGTTGTGTTTTATTGGGATTGTGATCCCTTTGTTTAACATGCTGCTTTCATATGTCTTTATGTCCCCGCAAGGGTGCTTACTGGGCTTTTCATTCGAAAGCTCACACATTTGTTCTTTCTCTCTTTTACACATTCCGAGGTCTACGAGTGGTGCTGAGGAGAGATTGTCTTGTGGATTCGAGGTCTAAGGGTATCCCTTATCTTTTATTTTGAGAGCTAGTCTTTTTAGGACCGGTATAGGGACCTGGATTTGTATAGGGCCTATGGACCCTTATGACTCTATGTTCTTTTAGACTTGAGTTTATTTTATATTATGGATTGTTATCTGCTGTTTCACATTTAGGCCTTGTATTTGAGTTGAGCATGTCTTTGCTTGAGTACGGCCGGTCTGTTAATGTGCCCGAGGTCCCGGGATCCGGGTCGGGGCGTGACAGATTTAAGTGGTATCAGAGCAAAAGGTTAGTTCATAGCAGATAACAAAACCCTATATTCCCTTAGCCAGTTCTATAGACTGAGTGCGGGTCTGGGTAGTATAGTTAGTAGTACGTTAGATTGATGGCGGTTTTACTGCGGGCAGGATGTCGGGACTGCGGCCGTCGGGATTCATTCGAGGGGCGAGGTGGTGTCAGTTCGTGAGAACACTCCACCACCCCGTACTGACTCTTCGGATCCTGCAGAGATCCTTGTTGAGATGAGGAGGACTCTGGAAGCCACCAATCGGAAGATGATAGGCTTCAGTCCATGGTTGCTATGCTCGTCCAGAGACAGAGGGACGAGGTTGTGATGGTCCCCGCGTTGCTCGAGGCGGTGGATAGGGGCCGAGGAGTTCATTTGGTCGGGGAGATAGTGAGCACGAGCATTCCGCCGAGGCGAGTTTGCCGAGCCCGTGACTATCGCCGGAGTTTGGGAGTGCAGCTTGGGGTTAGAGCTGGGAGTCCATCTCCTACTGTGATCAGGATTGCCAAGTGCCGACGCTGCGGTAGATATGGACACTGGATGGTGGAGTGCAGGCACCCTTCTCTTTGGTGCCGTAGTTGTGGCAGCACTGAGCATCTTGCCTTCTACTGCCCAGGTGGCGCACCGGGACCTAGTATGGGACCACAGGGGTCAGGAGGATATCAGCCCCTTGTCGACTACACCCCACTATCTCCCGATGAACACCACCTAGATTGAGTCTATTTTATTGCGTTTTAAATAATTTGTAGTCTTACAAACTCTGGGGATTGTATGAACTGCTTATGTTATGTTCGAAGTTTGCTTTTAGTAAAATGAAAGTTTTGTTATCGTTACTTGTGGTTTGTGTATGTGGTAACCTTGCAAATTTTTGACAGTTAAATGATGAATCAAGGACGTGGAGGCCGTGGTGGACGGGGTAGGGGTAGAGGACGGCGTGGGCGACCTCGCCGAGCTGATGTGCCACGGTCACCTATGGAAGATATACCTCAACCCCAAGGTGGGGAGGTACCCCCATCAATTGATGAGATGGAGGTAGAGCAGGACGCGCCTGCTCAGTCTAACGCATAGATGCCTCAGGCAGAGGGCCAAGACCCCAGGGGGGAGGTACCCCCCTTGAGTATGTTGAACCTCATGCGTGAAATGATGGGGGTTATCTGGGAGACCAGCAACAGCCTTGGCCCGAGCCATCGGCCATCCCAAGCGAGAGGGTTACTTAGAGAGATCAGGAGACCTTCTCCCTGACCATTTGAGGGAGCCGCTGATCCCCACATGGCAGAACAATGGATTAGGGAAATGGAAAAGACCTTCGAGGTCTTCCAGACTATAGAGGAGGAGAAGATTATGACCGCCGTTTACATGCTCCAGGGACCCGCAGAGGATTGGTACTTTGGAGAAATTAGACTGAGGAAGGGTGAGGCCTTCCAGACTTGGGAAGAATTTAGAACTGCATTCTTCGCTAAATATTTCTCTCGGGGACACTTGGTGCAGCTGGGACAACAGTTTTCCCAGCTTGTTCAGGGAGGCCAAATTGTGGAGCAATATGAGACAGAGTTTGACAGGTTGGCCCGTTTTCTGCCTGACATGGTTCCGACCGAGGAAAGTCGGCTGATGAAGTTTGAGGCCGGGCTGCGGCCATCATTGAAAAAGATCGTGACTAGCAACATGTGCAAGACCTACACTGAGGTTGTGGCCAGGGCAAAATACACTGAGGCTTCTTGCCAGGGGACGCTCAGGGGTCGTCCCAAAAGGATAAAAAGGACAAGGTGTCTAACAGCCAGGGCCAGTCATCGGGGAAGAGTTCTGGAAGACGTAGACCCGACAACAAGTATCGACCTTATTGCAAGCCGATAGGATCTACATCCTCGTTTGGAGGCAAAGGGTCATCAGCTAGTGTGACCCAGACCCTAAGATGTTATGAGTGCAAGGGACCGCACAAGAAGTCGCAGTGCCCGAGGATAACTAGAGGATGTTATCTCTGTTTGGGTCTGGATCACCAGAAGGCCCAATGTTCTCAGTGTCAAGCGGGACAGAGTGTGGTGGGTGGAACCCAGGGATCACAACAAGCTTTCAAACAATCGGTTGGACAACCACCTAGGTCACAAGGGGGTGATAAGAAGGGGAATGCAACAACAGGACAACCTTCCACATCAAATAAACCCCAACAGCAGCAGAGGCCCATGACCCATGGACGGGTCTATCATCACAGCGGCCGAGGAAGCCTGAGGCATCGGTGATGTAAATTAGCGGTACCATTTCGGGTCATTCATTCTATGCTTGCACTTTATTTAATCCGGGCGCCACACACACTTTTGTATCTCCACGATTTGCACTGAGACATACATTGCCTACTATAGATCTACCCAAGAGTTGTGTGTAGACACCCCGGTAGGAGCTGCCAAGTTGGTAAGGAGGATAGTACCGGCATACCCAATAGTGATAGAGGGGCGTGAATTACCTGCAAACTTGCATGTAATGGACCTGAAGGATTACAATGTGATCCTCGGGATGGACTGGCTCTCTTCGGTTTATGCAGTGGTGGACTGTCGAGATAAGAGAGTTGTGTTCAGGATACCGGGACATAAAGAGTTCACATTTAAAGGCAGCCAAACATGCTCCCTAGTACAAGAGATTTCGGCCCCACAAGCTCGGAAGTTACTTAGGGGTGGGCGCATAGGCTATTTGGCCTCTATTTCTGAGGCAAAGCAGGATAAAGAGATTGTAGTTTCATATGTCTCGGTAGTGAGGAAGTACCCGGATGTATTTCCAGAGGACTTACCGGGACTGCCTCCAGAAAAAGAACTAGAGTTCTCAATTGATCTAATTCAGGGAACAGCTCCTGTATCTAAAGCACCTTACAGGATGGAGCCTGCGGAACTTAAGGAATTAAAGATACAACTGGAGGAGTTATTGGACAAAGGCTTTATAAGGCCTAGTATGTCACCTTGGGGGGCACCTGTTCTTTTTGTCAAGAAGAAAGACGGGTCGTTGAGGCTGTGCATCAACTATAGGGAGTTGAACAAGGTTACTGTGAAAAATAAGTACCCCTTACCTAGGATTGACGACCTATTGGATCAATTGCAGGGAGCTCAAGTATTTTCCAAGATTGACTTGAGATCCGGATACCATCAAGTGCGGATAAAGGAGACGGATGTTCCGAAGAGTGCTTTCCGTACTAGATATGGGCACTATGAGTTCTTGGTAATGCCGTTTGGGCTTACCAATGCCCCAGCAGTATTTATGGATATGATGAACAGGGTATTCCGTCAGTACTTGGACTAGTTTGTGGTGGTTTTTATCGACGACATATTGGTTTACTCAAGTAGCCGCCATGCACACAAGGAGCACTTAAGAATTGTGTTGGAGACTTTGAGGGAGCATCAGCTCTATGCCAAATTCTCCAAGTGTGAGTTTTGGTTGGATAATGTTGCCTTCTTGGGTTACTTGGTTAGTGGAGCTGGAGTTTCAGTTGACCCCAAGAAGATTGAAGCAGTTGTTTATTGGAAGAGACTAACCACCGTACGAGAGATACGAAGTTTCCTGGGGTTAGTTGGCTATTACCTAAGATTTGTTGAGGGTTTCTCAGTTATAGCAGCGCCTCTGACCAGATTGACCAGGAAGGGTACCAAATTTGTTTGGACCGACTCTTATGAAAAGAGTTTCCAGGAGTTGAAACAGAGACTGATATCCGCACCAGTCCTGGCGTTGCCTTAGAGTAATCGCGGGTATACACTCTATAGTGATGCGTGCAAGACTGGCCTGGGATGTGTATTGATGCAAGACGGGCGTGTGATTGCTTATGCATCACGGCAATTAAAGCCTTTTGACGAGAATTACCCTACACGCGATCTCAAATTGGCAGCGATCGTGTTTGCTCTAAAGATCTGGCGGCACTTCCTTTACAGTGTACCTTACGAGATCTACACCCATCATAAGAGCCTCAAGTACATATTCACTCAGAAGGAGTTGAATATGAGACAATGGCGTTGGTTGGAACTAATAAAAGACTATGATCTCAGTGTCCACTACCACCCAGGTAAGGCTAACGTGGTGGCTGATGCGCTGAGTAGAAAGTCTGGTTATGGAGTTGCCGCTATGTTGACAACTCAGAGGCCGTTGCTATAAGACATGAGAAGGCTCGAGCTAGAGGTCATTATGCCCAAGATGGATGTGACGTTGGCCAGCTTGTATATCCGACTCTCATTGCTGGAAAGGATTCAAGTTGCTCAGAGGCAAGATCCTGATTTGGAAGAAATCAGGGGACACATTTTCCAAGGAGAGCCGATAAGATTTAGAATACACGAAGATGGTACTCTTAGGTTTGACGAGAGAATTTGTATTCCTAATGTCCCTGAACTAAGGAAGGAAATCCTTTAAGAAGCTCATTACTCGAGCTATGCTGTTCACCCTGGAGGTACCAAGATGTACAAAGGGTTGAAGGATCATTTTTAGTGGAGGGGTATGAAGTCAGAAGTCGCTGAGTTCGTGGCTAAATGCATCACCTTCCAGTTGGTGAAGGCGGAGCACTAGAAGCCGACAGGAATGTTACAACCCTTGCCCATTCCGGAGTGGAAGTGGGAGCATATTAACATGGACTTTGTAACAGGGTTGCCACATACACAGAGAGGTCATGAGTCAATCTGGGTCATGGTGGACCGATTGACTAAGTCGGCTCGCTTCATACCTTTGAGAACAGGAGCATCCTTAGAGAAATTAGCCTAGCTGTATATAGATCAGATAGTCAGACTTCATTGTATACCGGTGTCGATCACTTTTGGGAGAGTCTACACACAGCTCTGGGCACAGGCTTGGCGTTCAACACAGCTTTCCACCCACAGACTGATGGACAATCCGAAAGGACCATCCAGGTGTTAGAGGACAAGTTGAGAGCATGTGCTTTAGATTTTACGGGGTCTTGGGAAGAGCACCTGAGCTTGGTAGAGTTTGCCTACAACAACAATTATTTGGCAAACATCAAGATGGCCCCGTATGAGGCACTCTATAGGAGAAAGTACCGAACACCTATTTGTTGGGGTGATGTGGGCGAGAGGAAGCTAGTGGCTGAGCCGATACTTGAGCAGCCAGATTTTGTAAACAGACTAAGGAGCATGTTAGAATGATCAGAGAAAGGCTTAAATCTGCTTAGAGTAGGCAGAAGAGCCATGCAGATCGTGAGAGATCTGACCAGGTGTTTCAAGTGGGGGACCTTGTTTTCCTGAAGGTGTCTCCTATGAAAGGTGTTGTAAGGTTTGGACGACGCGGAAAACTTGCTCCACGATATATCAGATCTTTTGAGATTTTGGAGCGCATAGGAGTCATGGCATATAGACTTGCTTTACCTCAGGACCTTGCTCAGGTTCATGATGTCTTCCACATTTCCATGTTGAAGAAGTGCATCCGTGACCCAACGCGAGTGATTCCCCAAGTTCCTGTGGAAATTCAGGAAGATATGTCCTATGAGAAGCGCCCCGTAGCTATCTTGGGCCGAGAGGACAAGCAGTTAAGGAATAGAACCATTTCCTTTGTTAAGGTGAGGTGGAGTAACCACTCTGATCGAGAGGTGACCTGGGAACGTGAAAAGGATATGAGAAAGCGTTACCCAGAGTTATTTACTTCCTTGTAAGCAGTGTTGAAATTTCGAGGACGAAATTATTGTAAGGGGTGAGGATTGTAAAATCCACGGATTTTATTGGAATAAAATTAGTTAATTCCTTTAAATTGGATTAATGTATAAAAAGGATTTTTTCTAATTAATTAAATGATTTAATTAAATGGGAGGAAATGGAAAAATATATATATGTATAAAACCCTAATTAGGGTTAGTCGTGTTAAGAGGGTTGATTTGTAATTTAGAAAGTTTTTGAGGACTAAAGGTAAATTATTCTCTCTCTCAGAGGCGGACTAAATTGTAACCTAAAAAGGGAAAGAGGATCTCTAGATTATTTGCCAGAGAAAACTCTTATAGCAAAGGAATGAACGGCTTGGATTAAACAATCTAAGATTGAGACAGGTCTCGAAGCATTATAATGGCTCACAAGAAGCCACGTGTAGGTCTTAAAACAGATCCATCAGATGGAAATATGGATCAGAGGCAATGGGATAGGCTCGCGTGAGAATAACCTCACGGTAAGGACGGTTGCGAATCATCCATCTTTGATTGTCCCTGGTTCGAGGTGATGAGAGGGAATCAGACCGTTGGTTGAGGATTTAATCTCGGTCGTTCATCTTAGGAGATGACGGATACGAGGCACGCTGTTTTAATCGGGACCGTAGGAATCAATTAAGCGATCTCTGGCATCCATCCGCGAGAGTGACGATCCCGAGGCAGCGTCAGCTTCTCCTCCAGCCGCCAGAAACGCCGCGCGCAAGCCTCGCCCTCTTCCAGCCGTTACGCGCGAAGTCGCCGGCCGTTTGACGGCGAGGCGGTTCGTGTTGTTGTCTTTTCGTCTGGTTTCCATGGCCTATAAAAGGAGAAGGACCAGGCCCCGGTTGGAGCACAACACTCCAACGAAATCGTCTTCCGGCGAGGTGGCAGGCGGAGAAGGAAGAGAGGTTCGCCGCCGGGTTTGCACTCTCGGCCGAGCTCGAGGCTATCTCCATCGACTCAGTGGTGAGAGAGATCGAGGCGGCTGTGGAAGAGGAGTGAGGCTTGAACCAGCGGAAGGCGGGGAGGTGCACTAGACGCCGGGAGGTCATCCGGTGGTTCTGTTGTCATCCTCAAACCTTCGGTAAGTGCTTGCATTGCTCCTATACGTTCTGGTATCGTTAACATGTGTCCGCGATGGTGGGTTGAGCTCGTCGCCGTGGTACAATTCTCGGCCTGGAAGGGGAGCAACAATGGAGAAGACGAAGGAGGGGGTGGCGGGGGTGGGTGACGGCGCGACAAGCCATGTGGCGGTGCTAGCTTAGTGGTGCGGCTGCAGATGCGGGTTTTGCGGGGAGTAGAATTCAGCTGCCGGCCTCCGTGAGCTCCGATAAAGCTCGGTCGCGGACGAGAGAGAGAGAGAGAGAGAGAGAGAGAGAGAGAGAGGGAGAGGTTGAAGAAGAGAAAATAATAAAATAATAGTAATAAAAATAATAAATATTCGCTGTTGATTGAATAGTTAGAATAATTATTAAGTGTGACAAATATTAATCAAATAATACCTATGTTGGGGATTGAATTAAATAAATTAATGTGACAATTATTTCGTTATTAAATTATAGTAAGATAATTGGGAAAAATTATCTAATTAATTTGTTAATCATAATTAGTAGTTAATTGGATAATTAACTAGCTAATTATTTGATTAGACAAATTAAAAAGGGATTAATTTATTGTGATAAATATTTTGCTCTATTAGAGGATGGGACCATTAAACCAGTTAATGATTTAAATAAAAAAAAAAGTTTAATAAAATCGATTTAATGGAAAAATGGACATTTTCGTACCATGATATTTAAATAAATCATATCCAGGTGGATTAACCGATTTTCTTGTTAACCTAGGAAGATCAAATCCGATTGATGAATTTAATTGGATATAAAATGAAAATCGGTTATAATAATTAATTAAAAGTGTTTAATTAATTATTTTGATGGAGAAAGGGAACTAGTAAGCTAAATTGATTAATGGGCTTAAAGGTGGGCCCAATTCAACTAGGACGACTAGAGGCGAACAATTACGGTTTTAGATTCGACAAATAAAGTAGAATTGACTGGGTTTGACCAAGTTGGGTCTAGAGTCAACTAAAGGACATGGAAACAAAGGATAAGGACCAGTAACCCGAGAGATGGTCTTTAGGACCCGTTAGTGGGCTTAGGCCCAACAAGAAGGATAGGTATGCATGTGTAACAAGAGATAGAGGGATTTATTAAAATCTTGACTCTAATAGGAACCCTGTATGCAAGATACTCTCGGGGAGTTGTAAGGCACTCAAGAGGAGACTAGGAGGACTTCTAGTTCCAACAAGGGGTAAGTACACTAGCCTCGTTCCTACCCGGTTTCGGGTTTTCTTTGGACTTGCATATGCCTTATTTGCTTATGCTTCATTGATGTCATACATGAGTCATTATTTATTTTAGAATCCTGTTGAGCATGTATGTTGTTTTTGGGATGTTGGCATCCCTGTTTGTTGTGGTCTACTGCCCGGACTCAGTGGAGCGTGATGGCTCCGATAGGGAAATGTTCACGGACAGGACCCCCTGACATTTCTGCTTGCCATGCTAGAGAGGCGATTCTCTGGTGGTCTTACCCGTCAGTGGGAGTGATACGCTGACCGTGTTAACACGTATGGGAGGTAGTTCTACCGACTTGCGACCGGAGGGTCGAACGACCAGAGGGTCATGTTTACAGCAAGTAGCTGGTTTTGCTGGCCCAGAGTAACCTTGAGTTTTCTTTGAAACTCATCACAGAGCTCGGGGGCTTCTGTTATCGAGGGTCATACCTTTGAATTTGTTTGTTGTAGACTCCTAGGGTTGTGTTTTATTGGGATTGTGATCTCTTTGTTTGACATGCTGCTTTCATATGTCTTTATGTCCCCTCTGGGGTGCTTACTGGGCTTTCCATTCGAAAGCTCACGCATTTGTTCTTTCTCTCTTTTACAGATTCCGAGGTCTAGGAGTGGTGCTGAGGAGAGATTATCTTGGGGATTCGAGGTTTTAGGGTCTCCCTTATCTTTTATTTTGAGAGCTAGTCTTTTTAGGACCCGTATAGGGACCTGGATTTGTATAGGGCCTATGGACCCTTATGACTCTATATTCTTTTGGACTTGAGTATATTTTATATTATGGATTGTTATCTGCTGTTTCACATTTAGGCCTTGTATTTGAGTTGAGCATGTCTCTGCTTGAGTACGGCCGGCCTGTTGACATTCCCAAGGTCCCGGGATCCGGGTCAAGGCGTGACACAATCAACTAGCCATTTTAATTCACCTTACCCATTTTATTTGACTAACCATAGCCAATAACTATTATTAAGCTTCTTCTTCTTTTGAACAGACCCCGCTGGAGGCTGGTGGTGCTCCAGTCCCACAGAGATCGCCGGTGACACACTAGTGGCAGGAGCTATCTCTGCCGTGTCATCCTCGCCGGCCGCAGGTGGTCAGCTCGCCATAAGCTCCTCCAGAAGTGGCAGTAGCCGCGTCCTCGTCCTTCTCCTTTCACTAGGGCGTCTCTCCTCCCAGGAACACACCCCGACGCCGTTTAGTTCCACGACAAGGACTGACGGAGAATTCAAAAAGAAACTCCCTCCCTTTATCTTTTGACATCGTATCTACTCTATATACATACATGATACTAACAAACGACTGTCAACAAAAAAGAGAACTCACAGGAAAAGTACTAGCTGTTGTCCCCCTTCTCGCTGGGATTAGTTGCTTGTTACAGGTACCGTTCTTAGTGGGCACCCCTGCTCGGAGTGTGATGGAGATCCCCGTTCCTTCTCTTGGCTCTTCCCTGCTCCTCCACTGCCTAAGATCGAGATCTTCTCCTCCCTCTTGGTGAAGACAGCGGCTGTTAGGGTTTTAGTTATCGGTCCCTCTTATAGGGCTCGGGATCGCGATCATAATCCTACCAATTTGGAGCCCCGATCGTCTCCATTCCATGTTAATCTGCAGTTTGAAAACCTTCCATCCTGGCTACCGGTGATCGCGGAGGAGGAGGCGACGAGCGGTGGCGCGCGTATGGAGCAAGGACACAGCTCGTGCCTCGTGATCGAGTAATCTTCATCGCACGGTCGTGATTAGAACGCTGCCATCCAACAACTTCCATTTAATATTATGTGTCGGATCCATGCTTTGTTCAGATGAGCGATAATAATCGCCCAACGAAGGATGGTGGGATTTAATTATCATGCCTTGAACTTAAAAGGCTGGACATGATGGACGGTCACGATTAACCCCATCTGATGAGAGATTTCTGGCGGCTTGGATTTAATCCAGCGCCTCTAACTTATGCACTTAACAGAGATCAATTGTGGAGATTAAATCACATAATGAAAGAATGAAGGACCCAAATCATTTCTTATGCCTCGAACTTAAACTCTCGTTGACATCTTTTAATCGTGACCGTTGATTCATCTGGTTATGGCCATTTACATGGTTTCCCCTGGAGTTTTACACATAAGTCCTCCAACTCTTGTCAGGTTACATAAAAGTCCTCTTTCTATAAGAGGAGCAAAATTTCCATCAAGTCCCTAGCCTTTCTGAAATTATGATTTAGTCCCTAACAGCCCCAATTAACTCCAATCTATGAATTTAACCAATTATTCCTTCTTTTCCAATTAAATTTTGTTATTTTAAATTTATTTTAATTACCAAACCAATCAAAGGAAATTTAAATTCCATTTAGTCCAATAAAATCTTGGATTTTACAAAGTTACCTCTTGAAGTATCAACCCGAACGATGGATCATCCGTGCATATGTCTGTGAAAGCCTCAAAGCTTGGAACTTTAACATTCATAGTGGTGAGCAGTGAAGTGTGATGACTCAGGGTATCTGCTACACAGTTGAGGCTTCCCGCCTAATGCTTCAAGGTGAAAGTGAACTCTTGCAGATACGCTACCTACTTGGCATACAGTCTGCTCAGTTTGTGCTGACCATTGATGCACTTTAGGGTCTCATAGCTTGTGAACATAATGAACTCCTTCTGTATGAGGTAGTAACGCCAATTCTTCAAAGACTGAACTATGTCATATAACTCCAAGTCATATGTAGAATAGTTCTTCTTCGACCTGGACAGCTTCTCACTAAAGAATGCTACAGGTCATCCGGATTTACTCAAAACACCACCAATACCAACTCAAGATTCGTCACAGTTGAGCTCGAATAGCATAGTCGAAGTCAGGAAGGGCTAGAACTGGTGCTTCACTCATATTCTGCTTGACTAGATAGAAACTGGCCTTGGTCTCATTCGTCCACAGAAAATCACGCCTCTTGAGATACTCTATGATAGGGGCAATCAAACTACTGAAATCTCGGATGAACCACCTGTAGAATAAAGCCAATCCATGGAAACTCCATACAACATACAAGGTCTTTGGCTTGGGCCACTTGGAGATTGTATCAATCTTGAATATATCTGCATGAACAACATCAGTAGACACAACAAAGCCAAGAAAAGTCACAGAAGTGGTGAAGAAGGAACACTTCTTCCAATTGACAAATAGGTGCTCCTTCCTCAATATCTCAAAGGCAGCACGGAGATGGTCAACGTGTGAGGACCAGCTCGGACTGTAGATGAGAATATCGTCGAAGTAAACCACCATAAATCTTCCCATGAACGGCCGTAACACCTGGTGCATGAACCGCATGAATGTGCTGGGCACATTCGATAGCCAAATGGCATCACCATCCACTTGTACAGCCTATGTTGAGTCTTGAAAACCATCTTCCACTCATCTCCAGGCCGTATTCTGATCTGGTGGTATCTACTTTTCATATCAATTTTTAAAAAGACCTTTGAGCAGGATAGTTGATCCAACATATCATCCAAGCGGGAAATAGGATAGCGCTACTTGATTTTAATTTTGTTGATTGCCCTACTATCCACACACATGCGCCAGGAGCCATCTTTCTTTGGTACCAACCGGACTAGAACTTCACAAGGGCTCATGCTCTCCCGAATGTAGCCGCTCCTCAACAATTCCTCCACTTGCCACTGCAATTCTTCAGCTTCCTTGGGGCTATGGCGATACGCTGGCCAGTTTGGCAAGCTCAATCCCGAAACAAGATCAATCTTGTGTTGAATGTCCCTCATAGGTTGAAGTCCCAGAGGGGAGTTCCTCTGGCATCAACTTCGCGAACTCTAAAAGTAGCCGCTGCACCTCTACTGGCAAGTCTGTGTCCATCTCCACAGTACTATGCATGAAAGGCAACAATGCATATACTACGTCGCATATACTACGTCTTCCTGCTCGATCTCGCCTAAAAATGTGGACACAGAAAGCAAATTAGTAGGACTGGTTACCGGGATATGAGGGTTTTCCTCCCGACGAGGTGCCAATACGATCCTTTTCCCCTTGATGCTGAGGGAATAGGTGTTCTTCCTTCCATCATGAACAACACTGCGATCATACTACCAAGGCCGCTAACAACACATGGCCGTCCATCGCCCGCGAAATCACACCAAGTATTATAGAAATATTTCTTGCCAATAGAAAAAGACATGAGGCATCACCGATCTACTTTTACCTACTGCCTTTGCTCAACCAAGATAGCTTGTATAGTTTAGGATGGTTCTCCGTCTTCAACTGCAACTTTTGGACAGTGTCTTCGAACACCACGTTCTCAAAACTCCCGCTGTCAATAATCACCTTACAAACTTTGTCAGTGACTATACAGGTTATGTGAAAGATTTTGTTCCATATTCGATTTATCTCGAATCTTCCTCGGGTGTGGACTCATCCGAACAACCAGAGTCTCATGACCATCGCCATACAGTACATTATCATCTGCAAAGTTATCATAGACGGGTTCACGAAGTTCCTCAACAATATCTGTGACATCCTCCTCGATGAGCAGATTTTTGCCCTTCTGAATCTCGGGCTTTCGACACTCCATCGCTTTATGTCCCTGTTTAACCACAACGATAACACCGAGGAGAAGAATTAGGGTTGCCCGATGGTGGTATATAAAGCGATGCGGATTCGTGAGAGCGCCTTGGTGGCTACTCTGGTTCCTTCTGACTACAAGCCTTATGTTCTATTGTATTTCAACGGCCCGATGCTTCTTTGGTATATACGAGATGGTTACAATGAGTTAAAATTTGAGCACATCTTGTAGTAGCTTGCTTGAGGCCTCCCAAATAGCGACCATACCATCCGCTTCATCCGTCTCACGAAGGTCGTTCTGAGGATCAATTAATAGAACTCCTCCGTGTAGTCGCCCACTGACCTCGTTCCCTGTCGCAGCATATGGAGTCGCTAGAATAGGGTCTGGGTATAGCCAAAGAGAAGGAAATGTCCCTTCATATTATTCTTCAACTTTTCCCATTCTACGATCTTTGCCTTGCCTTGCCTATCTTGTGAATACATGACTACTCCCACCACACGGATGCTCGGCCCTTCAACTTGATTGCATCCAGCTTCACCTTCAGTCGATCAGGGACCTCCTTGTACTCGAAGATCCGCTCCACTTCATCTAGCCAATTGATGAGGCCTTCAGCATATAACGTACCAGTAAATTCAGGTACTCCACCCGAAAGCCGAGGTCTCTATGATGCTCCTCCCGTACACGGCGCTCTCAGACCCGGTCACATCAAGGATAAGGTTGACGAAGATAGAATCGAAGTTGTGATCTGAAACTTCAAGATCCTCCAATCCTTGCGCCTCCAACTGTCGGGTTAACTCCGCGTTTTGCCTTTGTAGATCCTTTATCATGACTTGCCGTACATCTGGATCAGGGTACTTGACATCCTAAAAAGGAACTTGTCTACCACGGCGACAAAGGCCACCACGACCTCCAGCCATTGATGTCGATGCCACAGGAAGGAGACTATCTCTTATAACAATTGACGCCAGACGGGGTAGCGATTAACGCGTGGGCTCGCAGCATTAAAGGGAATCGCAAGGGTGAACACCGAAGAACTAAAGAACCAAAGATCTTCCTTGAAATTCAAATAACTTTCTTAAAATCAAAACTGAAAAGAAAACAAGTCCACAAGCCCGACGAAATAGCCTGAAACCTTAGAATATCTCTAAATTGGCAATTTTGCAAAAAATAAAAAAAATCCAAAATTATTACAATTTCAATATTCAAATCAAACTAAAAAGGTAGCCAAAATCCTAGTGCAAATACAAATCGAATCATACCAGAAACAAGCATTTACATTATTACCAAAAATAGCAAAATCAAAGATTTGGAGGGGAAAATTGTGAAATTTGGGGATGAAGACAAGATCCACTGAGTATAGCTCAATTGACTAGCACGTGCGCACCGAGACGAGCTTTCTAAATTGGGGTTGATCGCGGGAATCGGACACCTGTATCCAATGTTATGGCCAAAATACCGAACTGCAGCCAAAATTCCCCAATATGGAACCGGCTTGATCACTTTCCGCTTTTACGCCGATCTGCCACCTCATTATATGCCATAGCCCACTTTTTGGAGTTAGATAACTCTACACCATCTGAATCTGGTCCATCTAACTTGGGTGCTCCTGCATCAATAAGCCTAACATAATATCTATGCACACTATTGGGGAACAAATGTTCTACGGCATGTGTTAAACCCTATAAATTAGGTTAAGTGTAATGCCCCGATCCAGATTTAGGGACCCCGAGCACGTGAACAGACTGACCGTAACCAAGTAAGACACATCTCACTCGGCTACAAGGCCGTAGTAAGTAACAACATATAACATATAATCAAAATAAATCACTTAATTAAAAGGTCACAACGGAAACTAAATCAAATAAGTGGGTCCAGATGCCCTACATAAGCCAAGCCCTATAAGGGTCCTACAAATAAATAGTCTCACACTCAACAAATAAAGATAAATGAGATTCTCGGACCTCTGTTATCAACCCGACCCTCGATCGGCTCCTGTATGCTAGAGTTCTACTCCTTAGGATCTGAAAACAGGAAGAAAAACAAGTGCGTGAGTTTTCTAATGGAAAGCCCAGTAAGTACCTCTGCAGGGGTTCAAGAAAATCATAATATCAAGTAAAAAATGATAATCAAGTCAAATCTTGGGTCTACGCCCCTCATGCAATCCCTAGGAGTCTACCACAAAAAAACAAGCAAGGTACGACCCCTAACTATAGAAGCCCTCGAGCTTCGATAAGACTTCCAATGGAAGCTCAGAAACATCTCCCCCAGCCAGCATCATCAGTAAACTTGCTGCAAACTCGACCCTCCTGTCTTATGGCCCTCAGGTCGTAAGTTGGTAGCGACACCTCTCGTAGGTGTCGACACGGCCAACGAATCACCCCCACTGATGGGTAGGACAATCAGAGTATCGTCCCTTTTGCATGGCAAGCCAAAAAGCCAAGGTGTCCCGTCCCGGCCCCGATCGCTTTCCCAAACGTGGAAAGCCCCCACGCCCATCAATCGGGCGAAAGACCAAACAACAAACATGGATACCAACATTCAAAACAACCAAGCATGCTCAAAGAATTCCAAATAAATCACAGGGAAGCATGTATGGTCTTAGAAAGCAGTAATATCAAGAATCATGATATAACAAAGCTAAAGAAATACTCCGAAGAGTAGGTACGAGGCAAGTGTACTTACCTCAACAATGTCGCCTGGATTATTCCGCAAAATCCCGCATGTCACGACTCTATCTGAAAACCTGATAATAAATCCTATATCAGTGTTGCTAATATTTAAATTTATTTAGTTGAACATGCAAGACGCTCTAAACGGGCCCAAGTCTAACTTGTGGGCCTTTCCTTGTATTCTTATGTCATTTTACCTTAAATGACTAAATTTTATTTATTTCCATAAATAAAATATAGTGGCCTGGTGGTTAAGGCCTACAACAACCATGGGGAGGTCTCTAGTTCCATTCCCCTCTCTTACCTTCCTTTTACTTCCTTTTTACTATTCAATTTGAATTAACCAGCATTAAGTAAATATTTCATGTTCATTCTATCACATGATGCAATAGGGCCTTAGTTGTTAGAGCCCACAAAGCCCACTTGAGAGGTTTCAGGTTCCAATCCCCTCACTCACACCCCTTCTTTTTTATTCTTATTTGTTTTATTTCAAACCTGACTTGATCCAACCTAGTCCACCTGACCAAACCCAACCTTTCTAACTGGTTAGCCCAAACCCAACCAATTCATTAATCCATTAGTCAATTAACTAATTAAATTAATTAATCACTGATTTATTATCAATTATCTAGTCAAGCTAATTGCTTAATTAGCCAAGCTAACTAGTTAATTATCCCATTAATCAATTAACTAATTACCCATTTAATTAGTTAACCAATTAATCAATTAACTATCTACCAATTAACCTCATTTGGTTGCTTGATTAACCCGAACCGGTTTAACCCAACCTATTAATCAAACCCAACTTGATTGGACTTAATCAACTTGATCAATTAATCAACTAATTAATCTAATCCACCTTAACCGGTTAATTAACTAATTAATCAATAATTATTACACTAATCTATTTCTAATCAATCTTTAATTAAACTCAATT
This sequence comes from Dioscorea zingiberensis, assembly GCA_026586065.1. Lineage (NCBI taxonomy): Eukaryota > Viridiplantae > Streptophyta > Magnoliopsida > Dioscoreales > Dioscoreaceae > Dioscorea > Dioscorea zingiberensis. The sequence continues at coordinate 25,722,029 of CM048823.1, forward strand.
AATTAATACTAATCAATTAATTAAACCATGCTTTTAATTAAACTTAACCAATTAACTTAGTTTAATTAGCTTAATTTTCTATTCCTTCTCTCTCTCTTCTCTTTCTTCTCAGGTCGAGCCTCGCCAGAGAAGAAGTCGCTCTCCGATCACTTGTAGCAGCCTTGATAACCCGTGTAAGATCATTGGCCTCCTGTCACCACATCGTCGCCGTCAGAGGTGCTTGCCGGTCGAGGTTTCCTCTACAGTAGGAGACTGCCGGTCTCTCCCTCGTTTCTCGCCGGAGCGCGCTTGCTCGCAGCCTGCTCCTTCCTCTCCGGTGTCAGGCTTGGTGGCAGAAGGCTGGTCGTGGTCGTACGATCCTCTCCGCGTATACTCTCGCTAAGCTAAATGCATGCATGACTGGAAAAAAATAAAAACAGAGAGGGAAGCTCACCGGAGAAGATGGCCGATGTTGTCCCTCTTCTTGCTTTTCGCCAGGGTTCCCTGAAGATGATCACCACTGCCTGGAGCTAGTCTCCTTATCCTCTGGTCCCCCTTCCCCGACCTCGCCAGAGAATAACCTCCTTCTCTCCCTCTGAATTCCCCAAGAGGGCTTGCCGCTCGTTTGGTGTGTATGCTTCAAGGGTTCCTCCTCGGACGTTTATATAGGGAGCCGAGGTGTATGTAAAGGCGATAGCAATCTCCTTGATTGAGGATTCACCATGCAAATCATCCACCAACTTTCCAAAACGAGTTATTTCCATAAACGACGATGGGCGGCGGCGCGCGTTGGTAGCGATGGAGGAGAAGAACAGTACTTGCCTCGTGATCGGTTTCTCCATCGAATCGAGTGGCTGAAGATTTGACCACACGATGGGGGCGCGCCCATAGTTGACTCATGACCGAAGCAAGCCGTTGGATTGCTTGCCTCGCGATCGACATTCACCGAGATCTTTTAATCCTAGCCGTCTGTCCATCTCTATACACAACTTCTCTGGTCTTTTGCGCAAAAGTCCCCCCAACTTCCCAAAATCATGGTTGGGTCCCTGTTCTGTGAGTGAACGCATAATTCTCCTCAAGCCCTCATCCTTTCTAGTTTTACACCTTGGTCCCTCATCTAGAGACAAGTAACTTTACAATCTAGTCCCTAACTTTATTAAAAATTCCAAAGAGGACCTTGGCAGCCCTAATTATTTAATTTCACCTTCCTTTTAATCCAAATTGTTTCTAACTTAGATAATTTCTAAATTGATTAAATCAATCAATATTTAATCAATTAATTCCCACTTCCATCTTAGACTAATTGAAATCAATCTTGGGGAATTTTCATATTTAATTAAATCATGGAACTTCCATATTTAATTAAATCAATCACCAAATCAATTACCAATTAACTTAATTAAATTTATGAATTCCTTATAAATCTTCGCATTCCCATTTTACCAAAATGCCTTTGGAACTCTATTCAAATCCCCAAAATGTACTCTGCCACTTTAATTTAATAAAAATTAATTTAGAGGAAATTTTTAAATCCTTTATTTCACTAAAAAAATCTTCAATTTTACAATAAGCATCCAAGGGATAACACAAAAAAAAAAACAATAGAGAAAACTTGAAAAAAGAAAGACATAAAAGCAAAGGAAGTTAATAGTGCTTCAGTAACTCATTTCTAAGTAACCATTCAAAAAATTACTATACAACCATATTTGGGGAACATACCTTTTGCCTATCACTCATGAAAGCCCAGTTGTGGCTGTTGATGATGTCCAAATCTCTAGCTAGTAGCTCCAAGAACCAACTCCAATCGTCATAGTTCTCCTTGTCCACCACAGCCTATGCTATGGGATAGATGCAATCATTTTCATCTACTCCCACAACCGAGTGAAGTTGTCCTCCAAACAAGCCTTTTAGGGAGCATCCATCTAATAAGATTATGTGTCTCCAACCTGCCAGGAACCCTGCCTACAGTGGAGCCAAACAGACATACATACCTTAAAATGTGCCTTCAATGCATTTGAACATCACAATTGACCATGGATGTGCTCGCAAGAGTTCAAGTCTATAATCATGTAGCCATTTTAGCTGCATATACTCATCACCATCTAGCAAACTTCATGTCAAATGGGGAAAAAAATTCAAATTCAGTCAGTTACAAAATTAGCAATTTATTTAAAAGATGCATCATCATACAAAATATGTATATACTATACCATCTTGCAATACCTAGCCCTCCATGCTTTGAGCCTGTTGCTGTCAACCTCCCGGTTATTCTTAATGGTTAAAGCCATTTTTGGTCCCTCAAAAAAGGACCAATGTTCATTTCCTTAATTCCCAAACGTGTTCAATACGGTCCCTTTGTATTGCGTATTTTGTCACATTTGGTACCCTGACCTTGATGCCACACCGCGGCGTGGCATACAAAATGAAATCTGAGGTTAATTTTTTAGTTTTTATTTTATTTTACAAGGGGTCTTATTTGGTGACGTGGTAGGCAAGCTGGACTGCTAACGTGGCATGCCACGGGGTTTTATTTTTTTTATTTTTTGCTTTGTTTCTCTTCTTTGTAAATAACGTTACAATATACAATGAGAAAAAGTTTTTTTCTAAAATTTAAACAAATCATGTTGTATCGTTAACATAATTTTTTGTGTAGCTCGAAGGCAGCTCAGAAAAATACCCTACCTTGTAGCCTGCCACTACACGACATAGAAAAATTCTATTAACGTTACAGCTTGCTTTGCTTAAAGTTTAGAAAAAAAAAAATACTTTTTGTTATTGTACATTGTAACTTTATTTACAAGGAAAGGAAACAAAGCAAAAAATAAATAAATAAATAAATATTAAAAATAAAAAATATATATAAAAATATAAAATAATAAATAATAAATAATAAGTAAAAAAAAGATAATTTCCCACATGGCATGCCGTGTTAGCAGTCCAGCTGGATCGCCATGTCATCAAAATACGACCACCTATATATTAAAAAAAAAATATATAAATCATGTATTTCATTCTTATGCCACATCAACGCCACATCAGCGTTAAGGACCAAATGTGACAGAATACGCAAAACCCAAGGACCGTACTGAACAACTTTTAAAATATAGGATGGAAATGATCATTTGACCTATTTTCAGGGACCAACAATGGCTTTAATCCTATTCTTAACTGCTTGAATGATGCCAACCACAAACCATAAAAGATCTGCCCTTAATTGCTTAAAATAGTTTTGTGCAATCTATTGTGCTTTCACCTATCTGATGTTACAGTCCCTGGCACACTCATGCTTGAGAAATCTTGAAATGATTTGAATTGCGTCCTTGTCTTTGACCATAACAAAAGCCCATAAATAGAAAGGCAACCCTTCTTGCAGATTGCCTTACACCTCTTTCTTTTGTTGGGCATAAAATTAATGACACACATGTTTTTAATGTCATATTTTTGGACAGCCTCCTCAAACTGCCTGAAACTGCTAAACTTCATCTCAATGCTATAATGGGGGTCTTTCATATAAAACTTCTCACTAAATTCTACATACTTAGGCCTATATATACCTATATTATCTCATCATCTGTTGAAGAGCATGAATGCAACTCTTCTGAAGTCTCATATTTAGATTCAACTTCATCTCCATCCTCGACATAACCTTCTGCTCTTCTGATATCTCCCTGTACATTCTTCTCATTCCCAACAGCATCACCACTGCCCACATTTAGTTCATCCTCTTCTTCCTCACTATTGAAATTATACTCTAGTCTTACAACCCACTATCCTCTTCTAATTCTACTTGGTTTTGCATTTGGTTTTGTGCAATTTCTCCAATGGCATGACAACTATCACCAACTTTTTCATTGTCCTGGTTATGTATATTTTCTCCAATGTTATTAGCACTGTCTAAGACACTATCCTTTTCTAGTAATTGGCCCATTATATTTGTTTTGAATGTAAAATATTTACCCATTTGAATATACATATAAAAGGAAAAAATCATGTATATATGGCCAATATATTACATAAGTTATATTGCTTTGCATTAATGATCATTTCCTTTATGTTAGGCAAAATTTTGAACTGTTCAACAATTAGTCCATGATTTTCTCATTACCGAAAATTAATTTGAAAAATTTTGAATTTGGAAAACTCTATGATGGACAGAGTTTATAAGTAGGTTTAAAGGTTGGTACCTAATGCTATTGAATCTTTGAGAGAACTACACCATAATTTTGAGATTCAAGAAGGCATCAGAAGTTCTCAACTTCTCTTTATAGTATGTGCATTCCGATATTCGGCGTATCCGACTCAAGGTCAATAGCCGGAGGTATTTTGTTCTTCTTATCCAATATACCATGTTTATATTTTGACACATTAAGTTTTTTTATCTAACATTTGAAACCAAGCCAATTATTGCCTCTGCCTTGACATACAAGATTTTTCCAAAACATACCCTATTTTGTAAATTCTTGCTTTTGGGTTAAAACTCAAATTTCTCTTTAGGTTATGTTTAAAAATCATTAGGTTTTAAGTTAAAAAGCATTATGTTATCGTAGAACTTGAGTTTAATGGTCGGTTTTCTACAATTTTTACAAATAAGGCTAGGAATCATATGAAAATCAGATTTCTAGCTCTTTTGTGGTTTTGAAACACATGATTTGGTGGCCGAAAATTGGAGAAACCGTCGGGTTTAATGGTGGCTTGCAAAACCTTCTAACGCCGTTTCGCATTAAGAAGGCCATTTTCTTTTCCAGAATTTAGAAATTGGGTATTTTCGTGAATTTTTTTAATAATATTCTATTTATGAATTAATTTTCTAATTTTGTTATTTCATGTAGAAAAAATTTCACAATTTTAGTTTTATTAATATCCATAATTTTTGGCTATGATTGTGAATATTATTTTGTGTTGAAATTTTACTATATTGTTGTAAGTGTTATATTTTCTTTTGAAAATAGTTGTGAATTTATGTGCTAAATTAATTTATTTATGTATGTGTAATTTTGCTGCTTAAGTTATGCATGTTTTGGTTGATATATTTTGGTACATAGATTTATGGATATTGTTCATGCAATGCTTATTGATTCTTGCATTTTTGTATATTAACAATTATTGGAGTTATATGAATGTCTAAAGATCTATAAAATTTTTATAATTAAAGTTTAGCCACAACACCTTTAATTATAAAAATTTATATATTAAGATTGTCAAGAATCACATTTAGTTAAATGATATTCATTGTAATTAATTATATTGGATATAATAAATTTTATCCCACAAGAACATTTTTTATATTTTTATAATTAATTAGGAAAAAATATCAAATTAGGACTTTAGGCCACGGACAAGTTATTTCAATAGATTCATTATTTTTGTGCATGATATATATATATATATATATATATATATATATATATATATATATATATATATATATATATATATATATATATATATATATATATATATTGTTACGGATATATTTGGTAAGGCCGGATGTGATGACCTAGGGACCACTGTCACGCTGAGAGGACCGTCGTTCTCGACCACGTAGCGTCGTTGGCCACGTGACAATATCACCAAATAACCTTGCACAATTCCGTTCGGCCATAACGTGAGGAATATATCCTGCGAATAAGTCCGTCGGAATTATAATTATGATAGCCCTCTTATACAAGGCGTGGGGTGGAAGGAGAGAAGTAAAATATCTAACGCCTCTACAGTAAGTAGGTCTTATCCACTTACTACAGTGGGCAGATATTTACCCTACTTGCCTACAGAGCACCTACACGCTAGGCAGATATTTTCCTACCGCCTTAGAAGATATTCACCTAGCCCACCGCCTTACCCCACCGCCTTGCAAGATATTTGCTTAAACCGCCTCTCACTTGCTATAAAAGGAGAGGAAGGACAATAAGGAAGGGGACCGAAAAATACTCACTACACATTACACAAAGCATTTCCTAGAACTTCTTACCCTAATTTCTGACTTAAGCATTGGAGTTAAATCCGGGCAGAAAGGCCCAATCCGATTATTTCTCCTCCTCTTCACAGGTCTATTAGTGGATAAGTCCGGACGGAATTGCTGAGTGCCCTCCGTGTCTCCTTGCTCACAAACAGAAGTAAGCGTCCACACCAACTATAAATATTAACCGTTTGTCAAAGGCTGAGACCAGATCACGAGGCCACAGTAGCCAAAGAGTGAAGTGGACCAGTTTTTGGTATCAACAGTTTGGCGTAGGTAAAATTAGGACCCATACGAAAAGCCAAATGACCACTACCAGAAGATCAAAGCGAATCCAAGGACAAGGAGCACCTACTAGCCCTGAAGAACCTATTAAACTTGGCGAAGCCCAAAGACATGAAGAAATCCGATCGGACAATCCACCCATTTTACCCCATCAGAAAATCTGTCCATCCAACCCCAAGGGTCCATTTCGGAGTTTTATCTTAACGTGCAGCAACAACTGGAACAATTGGCTCAAGCCGATCCCACACTTTGACCCATCCTCCACCTCTTCCGCACAAGCCCCAACACCGAACGTGTCGGCGGTCCCGCTAGCTAATTACGAAAGCGAGAGGGAGGGCGAGAACCCGCGCCCATAAGGAGAAAAGAAAAAGAACCGCCTTTTCCGCTAGCTTCGGAACCCCCTCCGTTCGGCGTAGAGAGCAAGCCTACAAGAACCGAGCGGACAAGAGCGGAACAAAATAGCCCATCCATACAAACTGTGAATGGAGGGACCCAGCGGCAGGACTTTTCCCAAGAAAACAAGAAATCCGAACGGCATATTCTCAATATGTGTTCGCCCTTTGTCAAGGAGATATTGGAAGAACGAGTTCCTAACAGCTTTAGGCCACCTATTATGATCGCATATGAAGGCAGAACCGATCCGTCCCGTCACCTGAAGTCTTTTCGATCAAAGATGCTCCTCATGGAATTACCGACGTATGTGCGAGCTTTTCCCGCCACCTTAGAGGGAAAAGCGCCAAAGACCGTTGTCGATATTCCATCTAGCACAATTACTTCTTTTCAGATTTTAGCAGATCGCTTTTTAGCCTACTTTGCTAATTACTCAAAGCAAAAGAAAACCACGTCTACCCTTTTGCACGTTAAACAACGAAAGGGAGAAACACTCCAAGCCTATTTAAATCGTTATCTAGACGAAACAACAAATGTTGCAGACCTTCTTCCGTGAATGGCTGTAACCTTCTTAATGGAGGGACTGTTAGATTCCCCCTTTCGTTTCTCCCTCACTTTGGATCCGCCAAAGACAATTCCAGCCCTTATAAGCCACGCCCAGAAATACATCAATTCCGATGAAATTTATACGGGTTGGGAAGAAGAGACTCGACGTGGGCCTGTACACACCCTAAAAGGAAAAACCTACCAAAGTGTCACCGTAAGCCCCGGATATCTGGAAGGAAAGAAGATCATACAGGGGCGACAAGGGCACAAGCGAAACACTGGAAACCTCGACACGCCCTCAGCGACAAATCTTTGCGAGCCCGAGAACCCACAAAGGAAGGAAAGATTGTTAAATATGATCATCATACCCCACTAAATCAAACCAGAAGCCATATCCTTATGCAAATTAAAGAGCAAAAGCTTCTGACATGGCCAGAGCCTGCGAGAAATACCGAACGGCAAAAGAATAGCAAGAGATATTGCCAGTTTCATCAATCTAAAGGACACGGAAAAGTGTACCCACCTGATGAATGCAATGGAAGATGTCGTTCGAAGAGGACAGTTAGAGCAATATATCAACCTTGAGATCCAGGAGGAACCTGAAGCTTCACAGCCTGAAGAAGAAAAAGGGGAGATGGTAGGGTTTATTAGTGGTGGCCACAGGCGTGAAGGGAAAGTTCCGCCTCTCGAAAAGTTATGCTCGAATGGTAGGAGCGACGCAAGAGACGTAAACACCACGAAGAAGGTCTCACCCGCGGCTCCCATCATTTTTATGATAACGATGTTAGTAACGTTAAATGCCACCCCCATGATGACGCTACCGGTTATTGCCATCAAGGTCTCGATTTTCAAATGAAGAGTTACGATAGGCGGTGGAAGTTGATTGACATCCTCTTACGGAGTGCTTTTCGAAGAATGAGGTATGGCCTTGGATGATTTACTTCTAAAATCATCCTTAGTAGGGTTCTCCGGGGGTGTCTGACCGAGGAAGGGATGATCTCTCTACGATTCTGAGGGAAACTCACCACGATCATCAACCGTGACAACGAAATTCTTGGTTGTACGATGTGCTTCAAGTTATAACGTGATCCTTGGCAGGCCAACCCTCAACGCCTTGAAGCCATCATCTCAACTTACCATCTTCTCCTCAAATTCCCGACTGAGAGTAGTAGCGGAGAGGTAAGAGGAGACCAACCCTTAGCTCGGCAATGTTACGTCTCGACCCTCAAAGGGAAAGTCCTAAATAAAAGGAAAACAAAGGTTTCAAAAGCCATGCTAGTCAGCAGAATAGCCGAACGGGAAGATGAAGAACTTCGACCTACACCGGTAGAAGAATTGCTAATAGTTCCCTAGGCAGCGACGAGGCGGGGCCCGATGCAGTGCGGATTGGGGCAAACTTGACAACCGCCTGACAAAGAAGACCTCATGAGAGCATTAAGGGAAAATCTTTGATCTCTTGGCTTGGTCATCGAGAGGATATGCGAGGCGTAAGCGAGATCATAGAACACCACCTTAATGTGGATCAGTCATTTAGGCCTATGAAACAGAAAAAGAAGAAATTCCGCTCCAGAAAGACAGAAGGCCGCAGAGGAAGAAGTATCAAACCTCCTAAAGGCTAAGTTTATCCGAGAGGTGTATTACCCAGATTGGTTGGCCAATGTTGTTCTAGTAAAAAAGCCGTCCGGGAAATGGAGAATGTGCGTCGATTTCACAGACTTGAACAAGGCTTGTCCAAAAGATTCGTTTCCTTTACCGTCAATTGATGGTTTGGTTGACTCTACAACGGGGCATGAGATGCTAAGTTTCTTAGACGCCTTTTCAGGCTACAACCAAATCCGAATGGCCAAAGACAATGAAGAAAAAACATCCTTCATTACAAGCACTGGAACTTACACACCTGCGGTAATGCCGTTCGGCTCGAAAAACGGCTGGAGCCACCTTCCAAAGGCTCATAAATTGATCTTCAAAAAGCAGATTGGTAGAAATGTTGAGGCGTATGTGGATGATATCCTGGTGAAAAGCCGAAAAGCCGGCGAACATCTATCAGACTTACAAGAGGCTTTTCAATCACTCCGGAGTTACACTGTCTTGGTTAAACCGAATAAATGTTCCTTCGGTGTTCGATCAGGAAAGTTCTTGGGATTTATGTTGACACAAAGAGGAATAGAGGCAAATCCAGAAAAGATCAAAGCTATTCTTGACATGGGATAGCCCAAAAGTCTTCAAGAAATTCAATGGCTTAATGGACGCCTTGCAGCACTTGGCAGGTTCATCTCCAAAGCCGGAGAGAAAAATCTCCCTCTCTTTCAAGCCCTGCGAAAAGCGCCAAAAATGGATTGGACGGAGGAATGCGAAAAAGCCTTTCAAGGGCTTAAAAATTATCTCCGATCACCTCAGCTATTGGCTAAGCCGCAAGTGGGAGAAGAACTCTACATCTATTTGCCCGTTGCCCCACGAGCGGTGAGCCTTGGTTCTTTGAGAGAAGATAACGGGGTCCAAAAGCCAGTCTACTACACAAGTAAGATCCTTAACGATGCGGAATCAAGATATCTGCCGCTTGAAAAATTGGCCTTTGCTCTTATTACATCTGCGCGAAGATTGAGACCATATTTTGAAGCCCACAGGATCACAATATTGACTAATCAGCCACTAAAGCAAGTCCTTCATAAACCAGAAAATTCCGGACGCCTAGCCAAGTGGGATATAGAATTAGGCGAGTTTGATCTCACCTACAAGCCCCTAACGGCAATCAAGGCCCAAGTATTGGCCGATTTCATCGCGGAATTAACTTTTCCTGCGAATGAGGGCGAACTCCCTTCACAGAATCCAGAAGAGTGTCTTAGCATCCCGTGGTCTTTATACGTTGATGGGTCGACAAGAATCGAAGAAAGGTCGAGGAGCGTGTTTTGTCCTTTATTCTCCTTCTAAATGGAAAGTGGCGGCGGTTGCTCAAGTTCCAATTACGGCGACTAACAATGAAGCCGAATATGAAGCACTCCTTGCGGATTACACCCGCCCGGGGCTCTGGAGTTCAGCGCCTACATGTGTATTCGATTATGACTAGTCGTGAGCCACACCTCAAGTGACTTTGAAGCAAAAGAAAAGAACATGATCAAATACCAAGCCATAGTGAGAAAAATAGTACCATGCTTCGCCTATTTCCAGATTGAGAAAATTTGCCGACCGCAAAACGAAGAAACGGAAGCCTTATCCAAAAAAGCCACAACGCCAAACGGAGATGCAGAATCCTCTTTTAATCTACAGTACCTTCCCACAAAGACTATCGATAGACTGGAAGGAGAGGTACAAAGTGTGGCCGAAGAGCCAAGTTGGATGGATCCCATAAAGAGTTTCCTACAAGGTGGGCCTGCGCCACCCAACAAAGCGGAGGCCCGACGAATCGCTTACAAATCTGCTCAGTACACCATCATCAACGAAAGCCTGTACAAAAGGTCCTACATACAACCTTTCTTGCGATGCTTACATCCTACATAAGCTAGCTACATCCTTCACGAAATTCATGAAGGCATCGGCGGTGGTCACATATGAGGCAAAGCCTTGAGTTACAAAGTCTTGCGGCAAGGTTATTACTGGCCAACGCTAACTCAAGATGCAATAGCGTTCGCTCGGAAATATGATGCCTGCCAGCGGCATTCTAAAATTCAGAGACGACCCCCGGCACCACTTACGCCAATTATCAGTCCGCGACCGTTTGCTATCTGGGGAGTTGATCTTTTAGGGTCATTCCCTACTTCGATCCGACAACTGAAATTCCTAATAGTCGCTATCGACTACTTCACCAAATGGGTGGAAGTTGAGCCCTTAGCCAAAATCACGGAGAAAGCTTGTCAGGGATTCTTATGGCGAACGGCCATCTGCAGGTCGAATTCGGTCGCCTTCATCTCCGATAATGGGCGGCGGTTTGATAAACTGTGCTTTCGAGGAGTTTACATTACGAACTCGGAATTGAATCCGTGATTGACTTCGCATGACACATCCCCAAGCCAGCGGCCGGTAGAAGTGACAAAACCGTACCTTACTCCGGACTCACGAAAACCGGGTATCCAAAAATGGAACCAATTGGGTGGAAGAAATTCCGAGCGCCCTTTGGGCCTACAGGACAACTACCAGAACTCCCACAGGGGAGAGTCCATTTTCTCTTACGGGGCCGAAGCCGTCATTCCCGCAGAAATAGGAATGCCTACTTTGCGAACACAACAGAAGTTCTCGTCAGAAGAAAATGAGAAAAATCTCCGAGCGGAACTAGACCTACTTGAAGAACGAAGGGAAATGGCAGAAGTAAAGGCCGCTGTCTATCGCCAAAGAATCAAAAGGTTCTACGACACAAGGGTAAAAAGAGTCTTCTTCCGCATCGGGCGATCTAGTCCTAAGAGAAAATGAATTCCAAGGAAATAAAAGCCCGAGCGGGGAAGCTAACTCCTAACGGGAAGGCCCTTACATCGCAAGTAAAGAATCGTCCGAAATGGCGCCTATTATTATCTAGTGAATATGGACGGAAAAACGCTCAAGCGTCCATTCCATGCTGAACACTTACGACGCTACTATAAATAAGTTCTGTAGCTGTCTCTTAAATTTCATGGAGTAAAGTTCAGGTCTTTCCCATTCTACTAAATTGCGGTGAAATTCCCATTCTACTAAAATGCAGTGAAATTCCCATTCTACTAAAATGTAGTGAAATTCCCATTCCTAAAAGGCGAGTCGGAATTATCTTACACAGATAAACGACAACTCTCAAAAGACAAAAATCCCGATCGAAGTATGTGGCAACAATCTCACTCAACAAAGTCCCATGATTGGACTAAGGACTCGTTACGAAGTTTACAAGCCAAAGGAAGAATAAAGAAGTTCGCGAATTTCTTACATGGTTCAAAGACAACCATCATTCGGAAATAAATCTTCACCAAAATAATGGTTTGCATTTCATTCGTATGAATAGAAATTACATTTCCAAGTGATTGAGAATTTACAAAAACGCTCATAAAATGAAAAATCCTAAGAGCTAGGGCCCCAGGCGACCACACCTTACGAAGGGACTTGGGTAGAAGGCTCCAAGGTAGCGGGGACGGGAGCCTCTGGAGTCTTGATAACTGGTTGCTCTTTCAAACTCCGTGAACTTCTTCAAAACTCCAGCCAGCCCCATAGACAAAACTTCCGTAGGAGGAACGTGATGGCCCACTTGTTGCACCACAGAATATATACGACTGGCTCCATCTCTAACTTTCGCCCTAAGCGGGCAACCTCCTTCTCTAATTTATCGCCGCTTCTATCAAATCCTTAATTTCCTGCGAGTGGATTTAGGAGCCTTCAAGCGGGAAGCCAAATCTTCTTTCGGTATGTCACGCTTCCCTTTATTTCCGCCTAACCTAGCACTTGCTTGTAAGCTTCAAGAGGCTCTCATCTTTAGGTCCCATCAAGCTGGCCAGCTTCATCTGAGTCGATTGAAGTTCCTTCTTCAAACCGCTAGATTCATTTTGTAACCCTTTAATAGCCTCCTCCGGTAAAGAAGAGAACCGTTAGAAGCAGATAATTGGGCGCTAAATCGGCCTTCTCCTTTTCCATAGCGGCCACCGGTTGCCGCAACCGGGCTTCGGACTTATCTCGCTCAAGGGCCGGATAGCATCAAGTCGTTCTTTCTCCTTCTCTTCCAAGGTCGCCACCCTAGAGCTTAAGCGGACAATATACGCCTATTCATTTCCATCTTTGCCAAATCTTCTTGGCAAAGATTGCCGACTTCAGTCCGCCCGATTAATGCGTCTGAGAATAACAAGGCGCCGTAAAAAGCGCCAAGTTTAGAAATAAAAGGAAATGTAAGAACAACCCTTACTAGCATAGCGGCGGAATAGTTGATAAGTGGCCTCTTCCCTCCCGGCCCTCAGGAGTTTCGGTGGAGAGCTGCCGGGCCTCATGGCCATCAAAGCGTCCTTCACGGACCCGATTAGCCAGCGAAAAGGAGTATCCTCGGAAGATAACTCCTTTTGCTTAGTGGCGGATCCCTTTAAAGCTGAATCCGCCACTTTTAATTTGTCTAAAAGGGCGCTTCTCCCGCCTCAGCCTATAAAATAGAACCTAAGTTAAAAATTCTACCCTTAGAAAAAATATATATAGAAATTCTCACCTCTATGAGAAGGATGTCCTCCGGCACGGCTAGAAGAAGGACCCTCGGAAATTGGGGATAATTAGGCCGGACCTCTTCATATCTAACCTCTTCCCAGGCACCCCACTGCTCTTCTGCAATTCCGGGACCTGATACGTCCTCGGAATTCTTTCTTTTGGTCCTCCTCTCCCGTGACTACACCCTTCTTGGAAGAATCCGTCTCCTTTCTCTTCCTCTTCTTTCTTTCCTCCTTGGAAGTATCAGCCCCTTGGCCAAGTACCACTTCCTTCTTCTTCCGCCCGCGAGGCAAGGGCGGGTGAACTTCGCCCTTGAAAGAGGCCAAAAGACCCTTAACATAGCTTAGGTCCTCATCCTCCATCGGATTTCCTACAAAACAAAGGCCAAAATAAGTCAATTACCGTAGTTAAAACTCATACCAGCAAGATACACGAATAATGCCTACCGGCGGACACTATTAAATGACATTTAACAAGGTTTTCCTTTGTCAAGAACTCATCCATGTACACTTTGGATAGCCCTGTCATTGACTTAAGAAGAACCTCCTCTTCTCCCGTCATTTCCTCACAATCGATGTCCGTTCGGGGAACCTCCCACTTTGTTCGGACATCCCACTCGGACTTACTTTTGACAAAGAAGAATTTACTTTTTCATCGCTTAATGGAAGAAGGAACTTTCCCTTAAAATTTCCTCCCAGAACGAGCCGAAAAGTAATACCAATCGGCGTTAGACTCTAGGCATAGGCTAAAAAGCATACGGAACCAACGGACGGTCGGACTTATTCCGTAATGCTTGAAAACAATAACAAAGCCGTTCAAAAGTCTCCAAGAATTTGGAGCCAACTGTGAGGGACACAAATGATACTCTTCTAGTATTGCCTTAGAGAAATCAGAAAAAGGAAGCCTAAGGCCACCCAATAGCGCATCTTGATAGATGGCTATCTCCCCTTCCCTAGGAGAACTTGCCCTCTCCCCAGAACAGGGAACCCTAACCTCAAACAGGGACAAATTTATCTCATGCTTCGCTACCAGGCTATCTACTTCCTTTTGTCCAAGAAGACTTATGAATGTGTTACACCCCCTACCCGTTGCCCTAGAAGCAGGATGAACCATGAAACACGAGCAAGGGGCGCTCCCAAGTTACTTTGAAATCGAGGGATCGCTTGAGAAATCACAGGGTTGGATGGAGAAGGGACCAAGGGCTCATGAGAAGAACTAGCGGAGGAAGAAGTAGCGCTAGCCATTACCTTAGGAAAGAAAAAGATAACACAAACATAGAAAAACCAGAGCTCGCTAGAGAAGAAGAAGAAACCTTAGGAAGAAGACACGATTCAACTTTCGAAATAAACCCTTTTTGGCCTGTACGATTTCGCATATATATGAAAAGCAACGAATCCACGGCGTTCGATCCTGATGTTACATTCCAATCAAAACCGTTGAACCAAAGCCCCAAATCGACCGTTCAAATAGGCCATTATTACTCCTCCAAGAAATCCGTCCCACGCCAAGACATACCAAACGCCGCCAGGACACATATTGGTAATCGCCCATCATCTTTGTTGACAAAACGCACACCGCGCATGTCACGCCATATCACCCCTTTTAATATGGAACAGTGCCAGAGACACGTGTCCCCCAAAGAAATAATGAGCAAAATACCATAGAACCAACACCATAAAAAACAAAACACGCATTCCAACATAGGATGCGCCCGGTGAAGGCCATATTCCAACATAGGATGCGCCCGGTGAAGGCCATAAAAATACCAAAGGATTTACAAACAAAGCGACAAGCGTCGTTTATTGATTACAAACAAACAAAATAGAAATAACAAAAACATGTTATCAAACGGACTAAAATTAAAAATCCAGATTCGTAAAGCCACGCCGAATGAGACTTAGAGGAGGCCTTACGGACTCCATAGCCGTCACTATCCTCGTTCCCACTGGGAGAACCACGGATTAGCACGGGCGAAGGTAGAGACCCACTTCTCTACGGCATGTGAGTTAGATCTCCAAACATCTCAAATTTGAATCGTACACCCCCTGCATAAGTGACAACTAAAAGATCTCCCGCCTCCATGCCATGATCAACATGAAAAGCCTCCCACCCTGCATCAATGCATATCTCACCTGGGTCCCCGTTAACCAATAGAACGCCTGGCCACACACAGCCGTTCGGACTTACTAGGTGGATAAACCCAGACCTTAATTCCGATAGATGTTCGTGAAAGGAGCTAGGAATTCGTAAGTGGCGAGAGCATTGGCTAAAAGTGAAGAATTTATAAAAAGACAAACGTTGAGCCATGATACAAAAGATTTCTGACTATGAACGTTACCCATACAAGCCCTTAAGTAGAAAAATAGGTGAGAATTTCGGAGAAAAATCTACTTCGATAACAACGCAAAGAGAACACACGAACCGTCGGTCACCCTCGCCATGGGCCGAAGCCCACCCCTACATAGACATGCCAACTAAGAAGAATATTTGTTCTCGAACCAAGCGAAACGTCACGATTAGCTCACCTCTGCCGATTCTTGAACAAAAGTACATTTTAGGGGGACTAGTGTTACGGATATATTTGGTAAGGCGGATGTCAATGACCTAGGGACCACGCTTTGTCACACGCAGGAGGACCGTCGTTCTCGGCCACGTAAGCGTCGTTGGCCGCGTGACAATATCACCAAATAACCTTGCACAATTCCGATTCGCAATAACGTGAGGAATATATCCTGCGAATAAGTCCGAGTCCGGAATTATAATTATAACTTGACCTTCTTATACAAGGCGTGGGTGGAAGGAGAGAAGTAAAATATCTAACGCCTCTCTGATGAAGTAGGTCTCATCCACTTACTACGATGGGCAAATATTTACCCTACTTGCCTAGAGAGCACCTACACGCTAGGCGCATATTTTCCTACCGCCTTAGAAGATATTCACCTAGCCCACTTTTACCCCACGCCTTTGCAAGATATTTGCTTAAACCGCCTCTCACTTGCTATAAAAGGAGAGGAAGGACAATAAGGAAGGGGACGAAAAATACTCACTACACATTACACAAAGCATTTCATAGACCTTCTTACCCTAATTTAGACTTAAGCATTGGAGTTAAATCAGGGGCGAGAAAGGCCCAATTCGATTATTTCTCCTCCTCTTCACGGGTCTATCGGTGGATAAGTCCGGACGGAATCGGGCTGAGGTGCCCTCCGCGTCTCCTTGCTCACAAACGTAAGCAGTAAGCGTCCACACCAACTATAAATATTAACCGCTTTGTCAAAGTGCCGAGACGGATCACGAGGCAACAGTAGCCAAAGTGTGAGGTGGACCAGTTTTCAGCATCAACATATATATATATATATATATATATATATATATATATATATATATATATATATATATATATATATATGACTATACAAAACAAATTCCAGTGTTATAATAGAAAAATGTAAGGGAACAAATCATTCTAAAATTAATATTTACCAAATATAACACTGTAAATGTTGTTTGCTTACCCTGTTTTATGTATTCAATTTAATGTTGGCCTAATTTTGTCTTCCTATTTTTATTTCAACTTTTTGATTTTTTAGAGTAGCATGGTTTTTAATTAGTGTTATGTTTCCAAAACACTCACACCCTAAAATTCCTTATGAATGATGAATCGATAAAGCATAGAACTTCTTATGAATCAATGAATCACTGTATAGTGCTTCTCATGAATCAATGGATCAATGGAGGATCAAAGATGATCAAACATTAGTTATTCACGCAACAAAATCAAATGGAAATCATGGATTAAAGACAAACAAAATGATTGTAAGGATTGAGTGATAATCCAGTAAAATAACATGAATCTAAACAACTTTAAACAAAACCACATTCAAATGATGCATTATGAGCATAAAATTTCTACAAAATCCATGAAAATCTCAGGAAAAAAACTCTGCTTGGATTCTAAATAAAACTTTCAAGAGGGCAAAAAAAGGAAATCATACTAGAGATTAGACGAAGCCTTGATTACACTGTTAATGAAAACCTTCTTTATATATACATACCCTCGTTCTTATTCACTGTGACTAATTAATTGTCCTAAAAAGTGAATGCTCTTTGTAAAAAGAAAGAAGCACACTTTAAAATTTAGAACAATAAACGAAACATCTTACCGTAAATTCATCGCTCTATGTCCGACTGCCTTATCGCTTAATCGACTTCCATGATGCGCCCACCAAGTTTCTCTCTGGTGAATGCGCCTTGGTCTCCCGATGTAGACGTGTGGGACTCTTGATGATCTACTCCAGGTGTGGAGGACTCAACCAAAGGCAAAGGGTAGAGGCTCCTGGCGTTCTCGGACTCGATCGGATGTTATGGCTCGACTGCAATGAGAAAGAAATGGGGAGGTAGGGCATGGGAAACAAAAGTGAAAGCGAGAGACAAAGTGGGGTGAAAGGGGAAAAGAGAAGAGGGAAGCCGCGTGGTATAAGTTGCTTATATGGCAGTGTGTGACATGGACCTCCAGCGGTCACGTCAGCAGATTTTAATAGGAATCCCAATGTACCTAGTTGGTAAAATCAAATTGAAGTTAAGTATCTGTTTTGATATAAATTGAAATTCAGTACTAATTTAAAATAAGGGATAAATATAGTACCCACACAAAAAATTTACCTCCATCATAGGAGGTCTTCAATTGACCACGGTATAGTTGCAAGAGATTTGAGTATAGCTTATCTAAATCTCGGTCCGTAAATCATAGCTTTAATCCCATATTAGAGATTTTTATTTCATCTAGTATGGAGCCTCATCCCATTATTATTTTTCTTAACCTTAGTCTAATTTAGCAAATCATGAGTGTTGCCTCTCTAGCATTTGAGTAGTATGATTCCTAATTTCCTTTCAAGGACCAGATCCACAAATTTCGGGACTCAATGATTTAGCCTTATGTGGTTAGGGTTAATCCAATAGATTAGGGTCTAATCAAGTTAATTATTCTCAACAAAACTCAATAATTAAATCACCATACTTCAGTTTTGCAATTGGACCCCCTATAAATTAATAATCACAAGTGGTTCAGTAATTCGGCCATAACTTTGGTTACCGGTGTTGGAATTTCGCGTTCAACCCCAATCAAGAAACTTATTCCGGCACACATCTCTTTCCCACTAGCTATGCTCTGGGGGCTTCGTTTTTGACCTCCAAATTTCATCGTGTACTCCTTCAAATTTTCAATTTGTGATATTTGCACCCTTTTTAGGTGCGACTATACAAATTGAAAGGTTTGAATCTACGCCAAGTAGACCAAGCAAATGATCATTCAAACTTCTCGGAAAAGTGCAAATTTAATCAGGAGTTGTCTTTAGAGCTAGCATATGGGTGACGCCTCGCAGACTATTATCCATGCTCAGTGAATTTTCACTTTAACCACGGCTTGACTTGCTTAAATCAACCTTTCCTGATACAAGCATAAATACCCTAATTAGTTCCTACAAATACAATAATTCCATATAGCATGCACTCTTTGAGTGAGCAACCACAAGTTGTACATTTCATAAGAAATAGATCTAAACATTTATAACTCACATCTTTAACATACACATTTAGCTCTAAGCATGAAGCATATGCCCTGTAAAATAATTATCTTTGGAGAGCTAACAATAATAGTGATGAAAAACCCTAGCAAGCGAGAGAAAAGAAAGATGGAACCTATATATGAATGCAAAAGTCGGTATTGTATTTATGGATTTAATTAAGGGTATTTTTATGTATTATACCCTTACAAAAGATGTACATATATGGCTATATTTGTCGGAATAAACATGTAATTATTATCTTTTATGAGGCTATATATACAATCATCATTGGTCCTATGAATTCTTATATTATATTCTTAATTTTATTTTATATCTATCTGATTATGTTTAGATGACTCCAATACCATAAGTCTGATATTTTATTGTTTTAATTTGTTTTTATTTTAATTTTGATTTTCTTTAAATCTTTCAATTTTTATATTTAAAATCTTATATCTGATTATATAAATTAGAAATTTATAAATTTGATAGGGAAAGGAATAGTTTGTGAATATGAGGTTTAGTTAGTACGCGAGAATCCACTGATATTTCTTATTTGAAAATCCTATAAAATTAAAAGAAACCCAAGGTCCTATAAATTTCGTAGGTCCTTGGGTTAGGATGGTATTAAAATGACTTACAATACTAATTTTATTTAAAATACAAAGGGAAATAGATCACGACCAAATAGTAGACTAAATGATAAGAATTCCTAATTGCGCATAGTTTTCACTTTTCAATTTCTACTTTCCAAGGAAAATAAGTCCATGCAAACCTTATTAGGTGGAAGAATTTATTTTTTGTCTATCTTTCTTTTTGTGAAAGAAGTCCCTAGCTAAATATCACAAATTTGTGAGGGATATTAAAACCTAGCTAAATAACTTTTCTATCTTGCAAGGGCAAACACCTTTCTAATTTCCAATCATTTTCTAGGGAAGGGTCCCATCCTAACCGTAAAAATAACATCCCCCATATTGTTTCACTTTGCGATTCCTAAAATTTGCTAGGGATTTCTCCTTCGTGAATTATGAACTTATATTTCCTTATTCTCCATCTACCTTTATAATTTGGCAAGGGAAAATCCCTTGCTAATATTCATCAAGTTGCGAGGGAAATGGTTTACATGCTAAATTTAACAATTAGAAAGCATAAAACCCTCGGTAGCTATAAATAATTTTTCCAACCAATTTTCTATATGTGAGGAGCTATTGCTCACTAAATATACTTTGAATTTTACTCATGTTTCTCACTCAGTTACTCATGAAGAAAAGGTACACAAAAGTTTGGTAACCTAGTTCGGCCAACAAGCCTACGTTTGGGAGGCCAAACCTGGAGAAAATGTTCCACTAAAAGAGAGAAGGATAAATGAGTACAACACTCTTGTCACTCATCCCACAACACAACGCCCTCACTCTAAGATTCTCCAACTATAACTTAATCTAACACACTTAGGTCTACTCTGATGGCTCCCTCTTTAATCTTAGGAACTTGGCCTTTTATAGATGACTCCCTGTCTAAAAAAATTGCTTGTCTCTTTCAGAATATTTGAAATCTCTATGGGTACTATTTCTGGATACTTTTCAAAAATAGTTGTTACAATCCCTATCGTATCCGAACTTGCAACGTGACCCAACTGTTGAATTGACTAAGACTACAATGTACATTGCACCCAACCTCGCAACCTTCCAACCATCCAGGTCTATGTCCGAGTCGACCTTCGCAACTGGCTGGACTTCTTCCATGTCACGTTCATAGTCCTCTTCAACTCACACCTCCCCTAGGTGTACCACGGCCTTCCAAACTTGATCTCTATTCATCTTAGTTTGGGACACACAATCCTCCTAGATTGTCTTCACGATTTCTTTCCAAACTTATCCCAAGTTTGGGTCTTCAAGTCTTCAATATTCCAATATTAATTCATACCATATTTAGTTCTCAATCAACTTTAAATATGATCTTCAAATCATCATTGAGATCTTTAACATTAGGCTTCAATCAATTCTGCTCTCAAGATGGATTCTGTTTCCAAATGTAGACTGTGAAAATCTTTGCAAACATATGTTGCATCTTGGCTGCTCTCCCTGTCATAACTACTTTTTAAACATATGCGCTTATTTACTTGATGCCATGCACTCCAAGTTATTAAACTTCTTTCCAAATATGGTGCAGCGGTCAGGCTTGGAATCCAAGTCACCAACGGCTTCCCAAATATATCATTTAGTCGTTCCAAAAATATCTCTTCCTTATCTTAGCTTCAGCTGCTCTAAAACAGTCTTCATAATCATTCTATGATAAGCCACACTCCAAAAATATCTTCAAAGAAGATCTCCATAATTTGCCCATGTGTCATATATCAAGCCATAATCATATGTATGCGTGCCTTGTCATTCCGCGCCTAGTCATCATTTGCGCTAGCTCATCATGCACCGGGTCATCACACACTTAGTTACTATCATACTACCACGCGGTCAGTCGCCAACTGTCGTGGTCACTGCCATCTCACCACTTTGCTTAAACATACGGACTTAATCAGTTGTTTCCAAGTCGTACACATAGTTGTATCAACCTTTTCTTAACATATGCAGGCTTCATTCCATGTTGCACTTTAAGTTGTAAGAGGCCGTAGTGATCTTAGATTCTTGCACACCTTCTTTTGTCTTCTCTTTACAGCCACGGCATCATATCTTCATGTGATCACTTTGGCTATAAGAGCTTTACTGATGTTACATTCTCCGTTGTGACACCTGTTGTCAAATAATACCGACACAAGTGCTACTTATACTAACAATCTCCCCCTTTTGCATTAGTTGACAACCATTTCTTAAATTGCTTCAAAATTTCTACTCCCCCTTTGTGACAAATGATGCCAAAGTGAGTTAATGAAGATGCTCCCCCTTTGTGGTAGGTGTGCGAATTTCATTGACTTCCCCTTGATGACTGATCTGCTGCCTGTTGTATCTTCTTTTTCAATACTTCTGATCCAGTAGCCTTCCTTTATCCTCCTTCAAACAAATTTTGAAAGCAAGAAGGATAGGATTTTTTGCAAGTACCCCGAAGGGATTAGGTTTGGCAAAGGCCTTGTTCACCTCGTAGATACTCATAGCGTGTAGCATCTAGGGGCTTGGTGAAGATGTTTGCGAGTTGCTTCTCTGTTGCAACATGCTCCATAACAATTGTTTTATCATCAACAATTTCCCAGATGAAGTGATGTCGAAGATTGATGTGCTTGGTACGAGAATGTTGAACTAGATTTTTGGAGATGTATATGGTACTTTTGTTATATCACAAAAACACCGTAAATGCATCCCTATTGTAACCCATAGTCTTCAAACATCTTTTTCATCTATAGTAACTAAGTATAACAGCTCCCTGCAGCAATATATTCTGCTTCAGTAGTAGAGAGAGATACTGAGCTCTGCTTTTTACTGTACCAGGTGACCAGATTATTGCCAAGGTAGAAGTATCCTCCAGATGTGCTCTTCCGATCATCTATGTTGCCTGCCCAGTCTGTATCGCTATAACCTGCTAGATGTGTGTTGAAGTCTTTGGAGTACCAGATCCTATAATCGGTTGTCCCTCCAACATAGCGAATGATGCATTTGACTACTATTAAGTGAGATTGCTTTGGGTTAGCTTGATATCGGGCATATATACCGACACTAAAGCAGAGATCAGGCCTGCTGGCAATGAGATATAATAGACTTCCAATCATGCTCCTTTTGAGGCTAGGGATCACCTCCTTCCCATGTTTACCTTTGCTTAATTTCTCTCCTACACTCAGAGGTGTTCTAACATGCCTTTCTCTCTCCAAGCCAAACCTCTTCACTAGATTTCTTGAATACTTACTTTGGAATCTGAAGATATCATTGGAGCACTATTTGATCTGAAATCCCTGAAAATAAATCAATTCTCCTACCATGCTCATTTCAAACTCCTGTTCCATGATAAGAACAAACTCATCTACTTGCTTTTGTGATGTTGAACCAAACACAATGTCATCCATATAGATCTGTGGAACCATGAGATCATGTTGTGTTTTCTTGATAAACAATATTGTGTCAACTCCCTCTCACTGATATCCTTTCACAAGAAGAAATTTGGTGAGCCTTTCATACCATGCACGAGGAGCTTGTTTCAACCCATAGAGGGCCTTCATTAATTTGAACACATTGTCAGAGAACTAGGGATCTTGAAAACCTTTAGGTTGCTCCACATATACCTCCTCATTTACAATTCCATTGAAAAATGCATTTTTAGCATCCATTTAATATATCTTGAATCCCATGCAGTATGGTACAGCTAGCAGTAATCTGATGGCCTCTAATCGGGCAACTGGAGCAAATGTTTCATCAAAGTCTATGCCTTCAACTTGGGTGTACCCTTAAGCAACTAGTCTTGCTTTGTTCCTAATTATATTGCCCCTATCATTAGTTTTGTTTTTGAAAATCCGTTTTTTTCCAATGACATTCACTCCCTCGAGTCTTGGGACCAATATCTAAACATCATTTCTAGCAAACTGATTTAGTTCTTCTTGCATAGCAGAGATCTAATATTCATCATTTAGAGCTTCTTTCACATTCTTTGGTTCAAAGAGGGAATTGTAACACATATTTTTGCCAACTCCCCGTGATCCATTTTTTGAGTGCTTTGTGTACGCCTTCCTTCATTGACATCTCCTATTACATTTTGTAATGGATGATAATTTAGTATTCTTGAGGATGGCTCACAAATGACTTCATGGGTTTCTTCTCCATCTGTGTCTGATTCAGTCTCTTCTGTTGTACTTCGAGTTGTGTCATTGAGTGTAACTTGTTGTCTGACTATAGCAATTGCAGTATCAGGTATGTCCAATGTGGTTATGACTAGTTCTTCTTGTTCTTCATCAGTAGTTAGTCCACCACTCTGAATATCTAGGTTGTCGGCTTCTTTTGTAGGACTGAGAGTTTCCTTATGTCACATGCGATTTTAGAAATCATGCACAACAACATTGATAGTTTCTATCACATTCTTGGTCCTTAAGTTGTATACCCGATAGGCGCGACTATTTGTTGAGTACCCATGGAAGATTCCTCCATCACTCTTCTTTTCAAATTTTCACTTACTCCCAAATATATGAAAGTAGCTAATGTTTGGTCTTCTTCCTTTCAAGATTTCCTATGGATTCATTTTGGTGGAGGGACGAAGATACACTCGGTTAGTAATATAGCATGCCGTGTTTACTGCTTCAGCCCAGAATTTCGTACAGAGTTTTGTTGTATTAAGCATGATACCGGCCATCTCTTGAAGTGTTATGTTCTTTCGTTCCATTACTCCATTTTGTTGAGGAGTCTTTGGTGCTGAAAATTCATGAAGAATCCCATGCTCTCTGTTGTATTATGCGAACTGAGTATTTTTGAATTCCTTCCCATGATTACTTTTGATTCTTACTATCTTTCCAATAGAGCAGCCTTCTTATCCTGGAGTTGTGTGCAAAGCTTTTTGAATGCTCCAAAGATGTATGATTTTTCGATGAGAAAGTCTACCCAAGTGTATCTAGAATAATCATCAACACACATAAATACATACCTATGTCCCGATAAGCTTTCAGCCTGTGTAGGACCAATGAGATCCATGTGAAGTAATTCCAGTATTCTTGTTGTAACAGTGTATTGCAAGACATTGTGAGTTGTACGTTGTTGCTTCCTTATTTAGCAGGCACCACACACTCCTTTCTTCTGTGCTATCTTTGGTAGACCTCTTATAGCTTCTATCTCTACAATCTTCATCAAATTCCTAAAGTTCATATCCCAAGTTTTTTATTCCAGATTTACGTAGCGCCGTAAGATATGTTGTAACATACTTGTAGCTTGAAGGCGATAGCAATTATGCGAAGATCACGAGTCCGAGCGACACACACTTATTTTCTTCATTATAGACTATACAATTGTCCTTGGTGAATTCATCGACCAGATTCCGACCACACAGCTGGCTTACATTCACCAGATTTGCTTTGAGACCTTCGACATATAGGACATTTTTCAGTCTTGGCGCACCAGGCATCATTAATATTCCTCTTCGAACTACTTGACTAGTCTGTCCATCTCCAAATGTAATATAACCGATTGAACAACTTCTGTAGTTTGTGAGGAAGTCTTTGTTTCCTGTCATGTGTCTTGAACAACCAGTGTCAAATTACTAGTCATCCTCTATAGGTTTTGGTTGATATGTGTAGGCTACCAAGCTTTTTCCATTTTATTTTTGTTTCCATTTTTTCTTTTTACGAATTTTTTTTGGGTGCAATTTTCAGTTACCACAGCTTTCCTTTCAAGTCTTCTTTTATCACAGAACTTTCTTTATCAATAGTTTTTTTATTATTATGCTTTTCCCTTTGATTCTCCCTCTAATTACTGATTGTTCCAAACTACCCTCCATTCTTCAGATCTTCTTTTAATTTGTACCATCTTGATCTTCTGCGCCCCCTTTTTCCACAGTAAAAGTATATAAGGTTCTGGCTTTTCTATTGTTTCTTAACAATTGAGAAATTTTTGGTGGATTGCTTATGAGTAAATGTGGGTACATTATTATCTATGTTGTCCTTTCATTCAGTGGTTGTAGCAGTGGTTCTAACACACTGTGCAATAGACTTGGTTTTTCTGGATTCTTCAGTGTTCAATCCATGATGATGTGAGGCGTATTTGTTGTTGGTCAGAGGCTAATCTTCTTGGTCTTCATCTGAATCATTCTCTTCAGTTTCGACATTCTTTCTAATGGTGGTGGAGAGAATTGTCTTCTTTCTTTTTGCACTTGTATATTCATATTGTAGATAACTGGTTTTTCCACATTCCCAGCACTTCACATGTCTTTTCTTCTAGTATTTTCTTGATAGTTTGAAGTACTTTTGTTGAAGTTTCTTTGTCCAGATAGAACTTGTTTGAGTAATTTCATGATGTCGTTATGTAAGGGCATCATACCTTTGTCTTCACGCTGTACTTCCTTCTTCTCAGTCTCTATATTCAAATCTTTAGTTTCAAACTTCAACCCCAGATTCTCTTCTTTCTTGTCATATTTCTGATTCATCTCATAGGCTTGAAGAGAACCTATTAGATCATCTAATCTCATGGAATCAATGTCCCTTTCTTCTTCAATAGCTGCAACATTTGCTTTGAACTTCTTAGGGAGGAACCTTAATGTCTTTTGAACCAACTTCTTCTCTGAGTACTTTTTCCCAAGTTGGAAAGCTTGATTTGCAATGTCCATCAACTTAGCGTTGAAGAGGTGTCAATAGTATCTTCTTCTTCCATATTGAGATTTTCGAATTGAGAGGTAAGCATCTAGAGTTTTGAAGCACGTACCAAGTTTATGCCTTCATGAATCCTCTAATGAACATCCTAAGCTTCTTTGGCTAAATAGTATGTTGTAATATATTTGAACTAGTTCTCGTTCATTAGACCAAAGATAACATTGAGGGCTTCCCCATTAGCATTAGCCTTGTTCAACTCCTCCTGACTCCAGTTGCTCTTTATCTTCCTCACATGCTTGTAAATTAGGCATCAGCAATAGTTGGCTCTTTCCAGCCTTTTTCGATTGGAATCAACACATTCTCATCAATTGATTTGATGAAACCTCTCCTGCGCGTCTTCAATAAGGATAGTTGGCTCCATCGAGTAGCGGTGGACGGCTGGCAGATATTCCTTCTCTTCCAATCATGGTAGAACACCTCCTAGGATCTTACTGACTTTGATACTAAGGCAACAACGGCGACTAGGTACTGATACCCCTTGTGGGTTCCTGCCTAGTGGTTGTGTGAACTAGTTGCAACAGTTGTCGCAAACCAGTCACTTAGTGACATTAAACACAAGCACAAACAAAACAATGAAAAGCATGAAGAGAAAGGATACAAAAGTTTTGTAACCCAATTCGACCAACAAGCCTACGTCGGGGGGACCAAGCCTGGAGAAAATGATCCACTAAAAGAGAAAAGGATACATGAGCACAACACTCTTGTCACTCATCTCACAACACAACGCCCTCACTCTATGATTCTCCTACTACCACTCAACCTAACACACATAGGTCTACTCCAGTGGCTCCCTCTTTAATCTACAGAGCTTGGCCTTTTATGGATGACTCCCTGTCTAAAAATATCACTTGCCCCCTTTAGAATCTTTGAAATCTCCGTGGTACTATTTATAGATACTTTCCAAAAATAGCCGTTAAAATTGTAACACCCGAAATTTTTAAATAAATAATCAAAAAATTTCTGAAAACTAAATAAGATTAATTTCCATGAAAAATGAATTAATTACTTTTAAACTCAATTAAGGAAGAATCGGGAATTTATGAATCTAAAATCCAGCATCGCAATATTTGGGCCAGAGAAAGCCGTATTAGGCTAGGCCAATTATACTTGAAATAGTTGGATGTGGATTGAAAGGATAATCCCGGTTAATTAATTAGGAGATTTATTAAGTGTTAATTAATTTTGATTAAGTAGGAGTGGGAGATCACTGGGACAAAAGTTGGTGTCAGATAAAGTATATCTAGCCGAGTCAAAAGCTGAGATTTATGGGACTTAAACGAAGAATAATATCACCCGTGACACGATAGAAAGAAGTATAGAATAAAATAAAGATTAATAAAATAAATTTATAAATTATTGTGACCAGATCCGAAGAAAATGGATCTAGTAGGGTAAAGGATATCTCCCATGATCATACAATCATTGAATATAATAATATTTTAATTAAAATATTATTACTTTTAAAAGTTTCTTATGTTTTATAAGAGAATGTGTGTGTGTGTGTGTGTGAGAGAGAGAGAGAGAGAGAGAGAGAGAGAGAAAAGCCCTCATCCTCTCTCTACCTCAAGACTACCTTCTTCTCTTCAACTCTACCCATGCCCTCCTCTCTTCTAACACTGGCGCCACCTATCGGAGCCACCCACACCTCGCAAATCAGGGAGCACCAACCGTCCACCACGACCATAGCATGCCGAGCTTACCTTTTTCACCGCTTGTAGCGGTCGGTGCAGGGTCTTCTCGACCTGTTTGAGCACCCATGCGTAGGCAAGCAAGCCCTGCTGACCTCCCCGAGCTCTTCCGTGAGCATCCGTCCCAACCACACCACCATGAGCTCTGCCCTTTTCTCTTCCTTGACTCCTCTTCCCTCTTCCTCACGGTCGAGGGCCGATGGCGACCGGTAAAGCATCGGTTCCTCTTCCTGTCTCCCTCTCCCTCTGATCAAGTCGAGCAGAGACCGGCCTAGCCGGCGGTAGGCTGTTGCTTCAAGCCTAATTCTTATGCTTAAACCACAAGTGCATGGGTCGTATCAAGTAATAAAGTTGACCATGAAAAGTGGGATGTCAAGCCTCTGAGGAGAAATAAATCACCTATTTTAACTAATTATCTGCCACCTAGCCTATCCAAAGGTTGTCGAATTCCTATTTTAATTACTGAAATTTAAATGGCTTTAGAGAGACTTGATGAAAGTTGTGATGGCAATCAATCATAAAAAAGGAGATACTCGGGCTATGAATAACCTCCGGATACTCTTAAATTAGGGCAAGTATGGATTTCCAATTGATGAATGTTGGGTTTGGACCAAGAATTCCTACAATGCTTTCACTCCCTCCGTCAAGGCAAGTTACTAATCTACGCTCGTGAGTATGTCTAGGGAACACACACAATATTGAAAGAGTTGTGGGAATAATCAATCTTAAAGAGTCACTCTCCTAAACACCCAATATCTCGGCGTGCTCACAACTCCCACCTATTGAAGTAGATCTAGGGTTCAAGAGGGAAAATCTACCACTCTATGGATCTAGATTGAAACTTAGGGATGTCGCAACTTAAAGTATCAATACCATGCAAAACATCGAATATGTAAAGACATTCAATTAAAATAGAATCCATGCAAGCAAATCAAATATAAATCTATAGGTTCATTATGCCCAAGTATCTAACAAGTTAGTTCCCCATCAAAGGAGAATACAAATCCAACACTATGTTCAAGAATAAAATAAAAAACATAATATGAAACGCCCTTCCCTCCACCGTTGGTGAGGACCGTTGGCGGCGTGGGTGGAAAGTATCCCCTTGATAGTAGCTATCACCTCCTTGCTCCGAGATCTTCAATAATATCCTTCTCTCCAAGGTGGAAGAAGGGTCGAGCCTCCAATAGATTGTTAATTTTCAAGTATCCAAAAGCCTCCTCTCAAAACCCCTAAGTTCACTATTTATAGGATGTAGGTTAATACATGCTATTCTAGACCTAATCAGTCCAATCCGGACACAAATCAGCAGTAAACTTGGATTAGGTCTCATCTCAGCCTGAAGCGCAGGGCGGTTTTCTGAGCGTAAGACTTCCGTAAGCCTTTCTCCAGTCTTCGCGGTTGAAGATGCGGCCGCAATGTTGCCCTATCGGTCCTTATGGGCCTTAGCGGGTGCATGATGAAACGCAATGCTTGAAATCACTACTTGATTGCTTCAATTTATCTTTGAATTACTTCCATTTTGCTCTTGAAGCTCCCCAGTGCCCTGTAATTAAAAATTAACACTAATTAAGTATCAATGGGCTAAAATTACTCAAAATAACATGCATAGTAAAAGGAATTCATACAAAAACATGATCAATTGAACGCTTATCATAATATCCCCACACTTAAGCGTTTGCCTGTCCTCAAGCGAACAAAGATAGAGAATTAAAGACGTAAGAAGCGTTCAACCTTAGGTTATAAGATATTTGCATTTCATTCCCCTCAAAGCATTACCAACTTGTGACATGTGCATTTTTCCTATTTCAATCCTTGAACTTAGGTCAATCTCGACACATCTTGGCATATCTCGAGATGAGAGTTTCCTCCACTCACCATATTCCTAAGTCTTAGAATGGCAAGTATTACACTTTCGATGGACTCTAGAGGTTTCTTGAGGTCTTGAGTACAAAGCAACTAGCCCTTTAAGAAAAAGTAAACTTTCTTTTGTATATTTCTTTTCAATTTTTGAATTTTCTCTTTTCTTTTCACATGAATCCGGTAGGGCATCCCTAATGGATCGACATTCGGAAGAACTAAAGATTAACATAAAGTGTAGATCTCCATTTCTGAGGGATGCACATGTTGGTTAGGCACTGGAACACCCAACTACTCAAAGATTACAACACTACATACTGCAGCGTTCATGTTCATAAATGACTTTTCAAAATTTTGAGAGACACTCTAATTAGGAGCCAAAATCTCGAGCTTACTTCTTCACCAAGAGTAGAGGAGCACTATCTTGGTTCTTATTTTCATAGCTTATATGTACAAAGATTTATTCGATATTTACAACTCTACTTATAAGGGCTAGAAGTTTTGAACTAGTGCCACAAAAACTCTTGGAGCCATTGAAAGTAGTACTTAACAGTCTAAGTAAAAGAAACATGATCATGGGTTATCTAATGTCACTAGAGAATAAATAATAGTCATGAAGATTTTCCCTAAGTGTCCAAAGTGTTTCAAAGGAAAAATTTTTAAAATTTTGCTCAAATGGTGAAAACTAAGAGTAAAACAAAATTGAATACAAGTTTTCAACATGCCTTCATTGGTGTACACTAAACATACATTTACACAAAAGTATGCAATGAATTCATTGGATTACTATCTCCATACTTAAAGATTTGCAATGAATTAATTTGTCAATATATACAATGAATTCTACAAATGTCTACCCATCCCCATACTTAAAATTTTGCACTGTCCTCAATGTAAACAATAAAATATGTATATGATGGGAACATAATAAAACTAAGAGATGGGCAAACTGAGACTTCCTCGGTTATTTGAGGGAGTGTGTGACAACTTCGTGATTGAAATGAAAGACAATATATGAAGGGCCGCCATTCAACATTCAATCAAGAAACTTGCAAGCATAAAGAGATCAAAATGCACAACCGCATAGTAAAAAGATATCTTTATTTAATTTGATTAAGGTAGTCCCTTGATCAGTAGTACAAGATCGAAAGAGTGTGGAATGAGGATGGATTCTAGGTAACTAGTACAAAGGTAAGTCGAATCCATAAGGGGAACGGGGTGGTGTAGTATGATGAAATGTTAGGTCGACTTGGGAGGAGCCCTTGAGGTCGATGCCAATGGGGTTGCTTGCATGGGATTGGTGGGGTGCTTGGAGCGGAGAGGATGAGGTGCGCCTTGAAGAAGGCGAGAGCAAGGTCTGATCGGTTCGGATATGTCATTGTTCCTTGCACAGTTGTTGGTTGGCTTGAACGGCTCGATGTAGCTCCAGGCGGATCGCCTCTAACTCTTTTTGGTATGGATAAATTGGGCAAGTCATGGTGGGTTGCGAGTTTGTGGGGTAGGAATCAAGGGAAGATGGATGAATAGGGCGGCTAGGGTTTGTGGGGTAGTGAATAGGGAAAGTAACATGTTTTCCGCACTCTAAGCTCATTTGGGTACGATGCGTCTTGGGTAGTCTTCTGAGCGCCGCGGTATCCACAATGATAAAGGTTGATGGGGCCGTATTCTAGGTTATATGATGTTTCTGATTTGAGTGCAGGCACCATGACTGTAAAGGTACCCTTGTGAAGCTGTATTAGTTACCATCCAATGTACTCACCCTGTCCAATCTTTTAAGATGCGAAACTTACCCTGGTGATGCTCAATGGAAGTCTTCCTAGGTTTCCGATGGAGTGTGAATGTAGATCACTTATTTGAAGTAGTAGCTAACTATCTCTAAATGACCATTGTAAGAATACTAACAAAAGAAAAGATTTTTGCGAGAGCTTAGGTTTGCCTCGAGAAGCGCTTGTTTTAATGTCATTAGCTTGACATTCACATTTAGATTGCTCATAGAGAATCAAATAATCTAATAGGCGTACTACTTTCCACCTGAGTGTTGTTGTTTATATACAACTTTGGCCACTGTCCATTAACCTTGAATGTTCCCTTCGCTTCGTGTGAAAATTCCACCACCCCATAGGGGTAAACCTTTAATAGCTGTGAAGGGTCTTGACCACTATGAGCGTAACTTTCATAGGAAAAATCAAAGTCACGAAGTTGAACAATAACACTTGGTCCCCTTCTATGCATTGCCTTCATTGTTAAATTAATTTGTCATGATCTTTGCTTTGTTAAGCTCTTTATATAGTTTCAAGTTCTCATATGACATACATGCGCCGTTCTTCCACTGTTTAGTTGGATCTTCCATTTATAAGTCTACAAGAGATGGATCACAAATGAGGAATTAGGAAGCTCAATAAGCTTTGTTTTCCAATTCCATGGGTAAATGGCATGCTTTCCCGTACACACAATGATATTGGGTGCTCCCCGTGGGTACCTTATATGCGATTTAATATCTTTGATAACAGCATCATCTAATTTGTTGGACCAGGTCCTTCCAATGATATGCAATTGTTTTCTCTAAGATGAGCTTGAGTTCTCTATTGAACACCTCCACTTGTCCACTTGTTTGGGGTGCTATGGGGTTAAAGTCACGATGAATGACTCCATATAGCTTGAGAACTTTAGCGAATTAGGCATTGCGGGAAGTGAGCACCTCGATTCTGATAATGGCTCTAGGCGTGCGAACACTTGAGAATAGCTTTTCAAGAACATGACTACACCCACGGCATCATTTGAGGGTAATACACGTACTTCTATCGATCTAGAGATGTAATCTACATAACTAATATGAACTTGTTCCTATTGGAGTTTGGAAAAGGGCCCATGAAATCGATGCCCCAAATATCGAATACTTCTCATACTTGGATTGAGTTTTGTGGCATCTCATCCCTGCGGGATATGTTTCCTGCTCGTTGTCAACTATCGCATTGGCATATGAACTCCATAGTGTCTTGAAATAACTTGGGCCAATAAAACCCTACATCAAGGACCTTCTTTACTGTTTTATTTATGCGATAATGTCCCCCAACTGGTCCTGCATGGCAATGATTTAAGATTTTCCAACCTTCTTCCCTGGATACACATCTCCAGAGTATTTGGTCAGCACAAACTCGAAACAGATGTGGGTTGTCCTATATGTAGTATTTAAGATCGTGAGGAATTTTTTTCTTTTAGAATACAAATGATCCTCTAGGAGTTTCTTTGCAACTAAATAGTTGGTGTAATCCATAAACAAGGAGGGGTTGATTGTCCCCATTCATTGCCTTCACTTCCTCATTACGTACAAGTATACTATATAGGCGCTCTTGGGGAAGGATTACGTTGATATCTTTATCTCTTAATGCCACTTGTGTGGGTCCTCTAGTTGAGATAAATGATCTGCACGCTAAATCTTTGCTCCCCGTTTGTCTTTAATCTCCACATCAAATTCCTAGAAACAGCGATTATCCATCAGATTAATCGTTGGCCCATTATCCGTTTTGGTTAGGAGGTAGCGTAGTGCCAAGTGAATTAGTGCGTATAAACTATGACCTTAGATAAAACTAAGAATGCTGACGGAATTTAACGAATGCAAATACCACAGCGAGGAGTTCCTTTTTTGTTGTTGTATAGTTCTCTTGGACATCGGTGAGGGTTTTACTAGCGTAGTATATAGAATGAAAGTGCTTGTTTTGCCTTTGGCCTAGGACTGCTCCTACTCCATAGTAACTCACGTCACACATCAGTTCGAATTGTAAATTCCAGTCAGGAGCTATCATTATTGGTGCTTGCGTGAGCTCTGCCTTTAATGTGGAGAAAGCGGATAGGCATTCTGCATTAAAGTTAAACAACGCATCCTTCTCAAGAAGTTTTGTTAATGGTTTGGCAGTCTTGGAAAAATCCTTTTAGAAGCGTTTATAGAACCCCGCGTACCACAGAAAGCCTCGCACAATCTTGACCGATGTAGGTGGGGGTAGTTTTTCGATTATTTCTATCTTCGCTTTATCGACCTCAATGCCCTTATGTGAGATTTTATGACCAAGGACAATTCCTTCTCTTGCTATGAAGTGACACTTTTCCCAACTAAATTGTTTTCTTCGCATATGATTAATACTTTTTCCAAATTGTGCAAGCATAAGTCGAATGAGTTCTCAAAACGGAGAAATCATCCATAAATACTTCCATAATGTCCTCCACAAATTCTTCAAAAATCGAGAGCATACATCTTTGGAAAGTAGAGGGTGCGTTGTAGAGGCCAAAAGGCATATGACGGTATACAAAGGTACCGTGAGGGTAGGTGAAATTGGTTTTCTCATGATCCTCCAGATCGATAGGGATTTGAAAATAGCAAGAAAATCCGTCCATAAAGCAATAGTAAGAATGACCAGCTAGTCGCTCAAGCATTTGGGCAATGAAAGGTAACTGAAAATGATCCATTCTCGTGGCATCGTTAAGCTTCCCATAATCAATACAAACCCGCCACCCTGTTACCTTTCTTGTAGGAACAAGCTTGTTCTTTTCATTTACAATGACAGTCATTCCGTCCTTCTTAGGTGAAACTTGTACCGGACTTACCCACTTACTGTTTGAAATTGGATAGATGACTCCATCATCAAGAAGTTTAATGAGCCCACAGTGATCTTAGGTGCTTAATTGACTCTGTCACTTCATCTTGCACGTCTTCTTCAGTCTTCTCTTTACTATCATGGCATCGTATCTTCATGTAATCACTTTGCCCATGAGAGCTTTACTGATGTTGCATTCTCCGTTATGAGAACTGTTGTCAAATAATGCCAACACAAGTGCTACTTGCACTAACAGATATGTCCTAACTAAAAAAAAAAATCATTAAATTACATTTGCAAGGACAGTTCCCGTCACTACTTCCACGCTAATAGGGTCGCCAAAATCTTTATGCGTGCAAATTTATCAAGGGATCTATTTTCCCCTTGTTGTGTCGTAGCTAAATATTATACACGCCATCTTCACCCCTTTTCCATTGTCCATATACAATAGCCATTGAAAAGTTCTAGCTGTTATGCAATAAAAAATATTACTCATTATTATCCAATGCAATTTAGTAGTTTTCTTTTAGTAAAATTGCATAAAAAGGGAATATATATATATATATATATATATAAAAGGATAAATTCGGAGGGACACATGGAAGGAACCTACTATGACACATTGGAAAGATTTACCTTCAATT
The DNA here is from genome assembly GCA_026586065.1 of Dioscorea zingiberensis. Classification (NCBI taxonomy): domain Eukaryota; kingdom Viridiplantae; phylum Streptophyta; class Magnoliopsida; order Dioscoreales; family Dioscoreaceae; genus Dioscorea; species Dioscorea zingiberensis. The sequence continues at coordinate 25,756,941 of CM048823.1, forward strand.
CCATCAAGCGGATTACCTCGGCAGCCCTACGGCTTTAGACCTCCTCGGGATGAAAGGCAGGCTCACCTCCGCAACCTCACTAGGACCTCTTCGGATACCCACAAGTCCAACACTCTTTGGATTTAAGAGATGCTTGCCCTATCGTTTTGAGGCGAAGCTTATGCCCTCACCAACAACCCGAAGCACTATACAGAGGAAAAGACCAGAGGAGATTACCGAGGAGCCTCAAGTTCTTCTAGAAGAATTCACAATCAATCTGGGAAAACTGAGGAGGGCGCATTCGAAGCCTATAAATAGCCAAGACCACACACCTATAAAGGGACTTGATCCCTGAAACATCCATTCTTTCTCTTCCCCATCTCATGTACACCAAGAAATCGCCCATAGTGAATTCTTTCTCCAAACATGGAGACCCGTGGTTTTTCCCCTGATTTGTGGGGTTTTCCACGTTAAAATCTTGGTGTTCGTTTCCCTGATTCTCTCTCTGTCTTGATTTTCTTGAGTCTTCTTTTCCAAAAATCCTTATAAATTCAAGTGTTAACTAGATTCAAAGGATTTTCCCGGAATTTGCGTTAACATTTTGGCGCCGTCTGTGGGGACTTCGATCAAGAAGTCATGGCAACCACAAGGAGATCAAGATAGAGCCAGAACCAGGAGCAGGCAACGACCACCCTTCTTCCCCCGCCACCGTTAAAGCGACGCCCGCCCCAACTAGGGTGACTCACTCACCCCCAACTGAAGCTCCTCCAACTGTATGGGAGGATCCTCCATCTTGTGCCCGAACTATCGAAGTTCCCGAGGAGCACTTCAAGGCCATAGAGCGGCAAATAAAGCAGCTTTACCTCTTCGGAAGAGCATCATGTCTCAGGGGCAGCGGCTTGTAGCGTGTCCCATTTGTCCCACACAGGAAGCCGCGAGTACTTTCGGTTCACCCTCCCGGCCATCGAGTCCCTATGCCGCAATGAGGACGAAGTCGCTACTCTTCGTCCCACAGTTCTGCCTCACCACGCTCCCACAGGAGGCACCACTCCTGATTAGGCACAAGGAATGGAAGAAGAGAAATCACCCCGCGAGAGGGTTTGAATCTCCAGAACTACACTAGAGGTGCCGATCACCTCGATACCGCTCCCCAAGACAATACTCTCCCCTGCGATACTGCGCCTGCGACAACTTTGCCCCCAAAGGGAATTCTCCGCCATACAGATTTATCAAGCTGAGGGGCGCTTCGCTGGCGCCAATCGCTCCCCGGGGAACGACTCCACGGTGGCGGGGATCGGCTCCATTCGAGAAAACTTCAAGGCCTCTACATCAGATATTACGATAGGACCACCGACCCCTATGAGCATGTGGAACACTACTGCATCGAAATAATGACGAATGGTCTCACGAGGTCGTCTTATGTCGCGCGTTCCCGAAGACCCTTAGGGGAATTGCCTATGATTGGTTCAGGAGCTTGCCGCTCGAATCCATAGTCAGTTTCAGACAATTAATTGAACTCTTTTTCCATCTATTGGCTAATTGCCGAAGGCAGATGAGGAATCCTGTGATGCTCCTCAGGTGCAAGCCGATGGAGGGGGAGAGTCTCCAAGACTACTTGGATAGATTCAATAGAGAGACCTCCGGAATTTCCCACCTTGACTCCATTATGGTTGTTGGCGAATCGTTAGATGGGCTTCAGGATGGCCCTTTCATTGATGCAATTTTCGGAGCGGTTCATACGGATCTATCCGAGCTAATGAGCAGGGCATAGTCTTATATTACCGCAGAGGAATTCAAAGCTGGCTGAAAGGAAGAAGCCTTACAAAATATCAAGGAGCTCTAGAGGGAAGAATCCCGACCGAAAAGGTATAAAGATTCGAGGTAAGGGGAGCAAAGGCCTCAAAAAGAGCTAGACAGAAGGCGAGATCCACCACCACGGCGGACCGACCTAAATCCCCAGGAATCTAGGAGACCACAGTTTCCAGGGAGGTACAACACCTACACCACCCTCAACAAATCCAGAGAGAATATTTTGATGCACATACGACATAAAAAAATCTTGAAGCAACCGAATCCCATCAAGGAGTCTGCAGCCATGAAGCGGAGTAGAAATTTTTGCCGTTACCATCAAGCCAAGGGTCACTCAACTGAAGATTGCGTCCAACTAAAGGATGCGATTGAGCATCTCATCAGGGCCAGGAAGCTCGATTAGTTCCTGCCACAAGAGCGGACACCCAAAGAGGACCCTCCGCCACAACAAGCTGCACCCAAGGAGGATGTTCCCCTACTCTTCATTGCTGAAGACCCTGGCTATGGAGGGGAAATCTCCTCTACTAGAAAAAATTATGCACGAATGGTAGGAACGGTACAGGAAGACCCACCCAGGAAGACAGCCCGCCCTTCGGAATTGATATCTTTCTCAGACGAAGACCTCCGAGGAGTCTTCTAGCCACACGATGATGCTTTGGTGATAGCTGGCAAAGTGGGGGTCTTCATGATGCATAGGGTGCTCGTCAATACCGAGAGTTCGTTTGATATCATTTTTTGGGGTGCCTTCGAGCGAATGAAAATTGGCCTGGAGAATCTAAAGCCAACTAAGTCCCCACTAATGGGCTTCAATGGGAGCCCCCTTCAACCAGAAAGGGTCATAACCTTTCCTGTTACCCTCAAAAACCGCCCCAAGCAGTTTCTTCCATGGTCAACTTTTTGGTCGTTCGGTGCCCCTCCAGCTATAATGCTATAATGGGGAGGCCATCCTTGAACATGTTCGGAGCTGTCCCCTCAATATACTATATGATGCCAAATTTTGGTGAGAATGGGCTGCGGGGGAGATAAAGAGGCGGCGGATAGCCTCTCCTCAATGCTATGTGAACCATCTGAAGAACCGAGGGGGAGAGTCCAGGAAGGCATCCGAAATGCTAACCCTCGAAGAGCTACTACCAGAAGATGAGGAGCGAGAAGCTCGCCGACCAATACCAGTAGAAGAGTTGAACGTATGCCAGTTCGACGAGGAAATCCCCGAGCGAACGGTGTGGCTCGATAGTGAACTTAGTCAGTAGCGCGGGGAAGAGCTCCTTGGGTACGCTAAGGCACGGCTGGCCAGCGTCTTCGCTGGTACGCGAAGAGGCACAGGTACCCTCTGATATCATAGAGCATCACTTAAAGGTGGACCCTACTTTCAAGCATGTCATTCAGAAAAGGAGGAACTTCGCTCCAGACCGTCTCGAAGCTGCCGAGAAGGAAGTTAGCAAACTATTAAAAGCAGAGTTTATTCGGGAAGTTCAATATCCCGAGTGGCGCTCCAATGTTATGTTGGAGAAAAAATCCTCAGGCAAATGTTGGATGTGTGTAGACTTTACTGATCTAAATAAAGCATGAACTAAAGATTGCTACCCTCTGCCTTTAATAGATAATCTCCTAGACTCTACCTCTGGATACGAAATGCTTAGCTTCTTAGACGCGTTCTTAGGGTATATCAGGTCCGAATGGCAAAAACAGATGAGGAAAAGACCTCATTTATTACTTCCCAGGGGACATATTGTTACAAAGTTATGCCTTTCGGATTAAAGAACAATATTTCAAAGGCTTGTAAACAAAGTCTTTATAAAACAAATTGGGAGGAATGTCGAGGCCTACATGGATGATATCCTAGTTAAGAGTGCCAAAGTTGAGCACCCCACTTCTGACCTCCAAGAGACTTTTGAGGTGCCACGGGACCACGGCATGAGTCTTAACCCAAGAAAATGTATATTCGGAGTCCAATTCGGTAAGTTCCTCGATTTTATGATCACACAAAGGGAGATCGAGGCCAAACTGGAGCAAATCCGAGCCATCATGGAAACTAGATCCCCGAAGAGCATCAAGGAGATTCAACGCCTCAATGGGAGGAATTTGGGCTGCGATTGGGAGGTTCATCTACGCTATACGGGAGAAGAACCTCCCCTTCTTTTGGAGCCCGCCGGGTATGACCAAAGTTCTGATGGGCCGGAGGGAGTGCGATAGGGCTCTCCCACCGCGGCTAAAGGACTATCTTGTTAGCCCACACTTCTCTCTAAAAGCTGAAGTTGGGAGGAACTCTACATCTATCTCACTTTTCTGGACTTGGTAATTATTTTGGATTTATCCCAAGAGAGGAGGGCCAGTCTGAGAAGCGGTTTATTACATAGCAAGGTTCTTTAAGATACCGAGTCGAGATACCTCCCACTCGAGAAACTTGTCTTCACGCTAGTTATTTCCGCCCGAAAACTTGGCCCGTATTTTCAGTCCCATAAAATCAAGGTACTTACTGACCAACCGCTGAGGCAGGTACTTCACCGACCGGACGTTTCGGGACATCTAATTAAATAGGTCATTGAGCTCGGGGAACATGATATCAGCTACGCGCCCCGCACAGCCATTAAGGAACAAGTATTAGCAGATTTTATTGTCGAGCTCACCATTACTAAAACAAAGGAGCCTGAGGCCATGAGCCACCCAGGAATACAGACCGCCTCCCCTCCCAGTGGGTCTTGCACACCGATGGCTGTGGCGAAAATATTGGGGCGAGGATAGTCCTCACGATACCCCTACGGTTTGGAGTACCCCAAGCGGTTCTGAAATTTGACTTTAAGACTACCAACAATGAAGCTGAATATGAGGCAGTAATAGAAGGATTGCATCTTGCTCGAGGCCTTGGAGTCCAAGACCTACAGGTCAATGCCGACTCACAGCTAGTATTGGGCCATATGACCGAAGAGTTCAAGGCACGAGAGGAGAATATGGTGAAGTACAAAGCTATGGTACAACAGCTCATGAAGAGTTTTCAAAACTTTCATATCAATAAGGCACCCAGAACTGAGAACCAAGAAGCAGACCTCTTGTCCAAGTTAGCCACCTCTGACGGGGCCATCCAGCAACCCATCAATATCCAATATTTGGTGGTAAGAACAATTGAGTGTCGTCCAGAGAGAACACTTTCGGCGTGAAGAAGGGAGCCTGTGGCTTGGACTATCTCAAGGATGGAACTCTTCCATAGGACCCCAAGCTAGCTTCGCCAAATCAGCTGTCCGATCCACCGCTTGATTATTATAGATGGGCAACTTTACAAAAGATCCCTATTCCTGTCTCTCACAGAAATGCTTGTGGCCTTCGAAGCAAATTATATCGCTTGAGAAAATTCATAGAGGGAATAGCGGGGATCATCAGGGTGACAAGGCCCTCGGTTATAAGGTCGCTTCGGTAAGGCTATTCTTGGCCAACCTTGTCTAAAAGATGCCATAGAGTTTGCGAAAATGTGGCGCTTATATCGAGGAGGTATTCAAATATCGGAGGAGACCATACGCCCACTTGACCCCTATCATTAAGTAAAGGCGTTCGTCCTCACGTGGAGTCGACATGCCCATTCCTTGTGGCGGCTCGCAATTGAAGTTTTTAATAGTCGCAATTGACTATTTCACAAAGTGGGTGGAGGCAAAACCTTTATCCTCAATCACCAAAAATCCTTGTCGATCCTTTCTTTGGAAATTAGTTGTCTGCTGGTTCGGAATTCCCCTCGTCTTCATAACAGATAATGGCTGCCAGTTCCCCAATTCTACATTTAAAGCCTTTTGTGATGGACTCGGGGTAGAGCATAGGCTCACCTCAGTCACCCACCCCCAAGCGAACGGGCAAGTTGAAGTAACCAACCAAACTCTCCTCCATAGTTTGAAGACCAAGGTTCTCAGTAATAGCTCCTTATAGATAGAGGAAGTTCCGGGTGCCCTGTGGGCATACCGAGCCACTACCCGAATGCCTACAGTAGAGACCCCATTTGCCCTGGCCTTCGTGGTCGAAGCGGTGATTTCGAGTGAAATTTGAGTTCCCACCCCACGGACGCAAGTGTTCAATCCCGTATCTAACAAGGAGTGGCTTAGGGCCGAGTTGGATCGCTTGGAGGAAAAAAGGGACATGACAAACTTTCAAGCAACGTCTTATCGCCAGAAAATGAAGAAGTTTTATGATTCAAAGCTGAAGAAGGTCGCTTTCCAGATCGGCTATCTGGTCTTGCGAGTGAACAATTTGCTAGGAAATAAAAGCAGGACAGGAAAGCTAACCACAAACTGGGAAGGGCCCTACATCATAAAGGACGTTGTAGGGTCAGGCGCTTACTGGCTCGCCAGACTAGATGGAAAGAAACTGAAGCGTTCTTTTCATTCCGAAGCACTTAGGAAATATTATCAATAAATTTTGCTTTCTTGCTCAAGCACTTTGTTTCGATATATCATACGCACCCACCATGGGCATTATCTTAAACATTCTTCTTAGATGGTCGGGGCGCCTAGGCTGCAAGTCTCACATTGCTCTCTTCGGAATCATGGTTTTCCGCTTTGATCGCGAACTACTTAGATTCCTCCTCAAAATCATGGTTCTACGTTTTGATCCCGAACCACTTAGATTTCTCTTCGGAATCATAGTTCTGCGCTACTTAGATTTCTCTTAGGAATCATGGTTCTGCGCTTTGATCGCTAACCACTTAGATTCCTCTTCGTAATCATGGTTCAGCGCTTTGATCGCAAACCACCAAGATTCCTCTTGGGAATCATGGTTCAGCGCTTTGATCGCGAACCACTACGATTCCTCCTCGGAATCATGGTTCGGTGTTTCGATCACGACCCACTAACATTCAACCATTCACGACGGGCGACATCACAAATTCGAAAAAGAGTAGACGAAAAGGTTTTCTGCATATTCCTTGGATTTTAAAAGATTACAACACAAGAACATTGGACACATCCTCATGGTTAACAAAAAGCGAATCACGGATCACATCGGGGTAGGGGCGTCACGGGGAGTAGTTAGGGAATCTTCGATCACACCTCACGCTCCCTGTGCTTGTAAGCCTCACCACGCGTCCGACCTCTAGAAGTAGCGTTGCGGAAGCATCCTCCAAAGGCACTTCACCGCTGGGTCATCTCCTACCGCAATGATATGCCGTCTTGGGAATTTGCCCTATAATAATCAAAGGAGTAAGTCATATAATGGCTGCAAAGAGAGGAAAGATCCCAAATCCTTACCTCTCTCCTCCTCGCCCTCATCCGAAGAAGGTTCATCGTCCAGGAGCTCATCGTCAATTTCCACGTTTGGGTCTTCTCCAGCCAGGGTTTTGAGTGCTTGCTTGTATGAGAAAGGGTTGAAGTCTATAGAGATCGTCTTCAACACCTCAATTGGCATGGTCTTCAGAACCAATTCTCGAAGAACTTTAAAGGCCTCCTCACCGCCTTTCTGAAAGCCAGCTACGTACTCCTCGTCCTTATCTCCATAAAAAGAAGAAATGGCTTCCAGCTCCTTAATCCGATCATGGCAAAGGTTCAGAGTCTCTTGCATGGAGGCTATCTCCTTCAGGGCTCGGTCCTTCTCCTCCACCGCAGCTTCCATTTCAGCGCCCGCCCGGACAAGGGAACCATCCTTTTCCTCTAAATCCTTCAACAGTTTGTTTTTCTCCCCCTGAAGGAGAATGATTGACTCCTTAGCTCAGTCCAAATCTGAGTAGAACTTCTCAACCTCAGCCTTTGAAGATGAGAGACTCGTTTCAGCTTGCAGGCACCTATCCTCAAGCGATTGCTTACAAAGCTTGATCTGATCCACCACATCTTCAAGCTCTTTAACCTTCTCGTAAAGGTCTTGACACGCCCTTCCAGTTTCATCTTCTTCTGCAGCAACCACTGGCATTGCGTCGATGACGAGTTAAGGGAGCCTTCGATTCTGTCTTTTTCTCCTAGAAGGAGGGAAAAGTCAGCCCGGAGCCTCTGCTTCTCAGTCTCCAAGCTCGATGGCGTGGTACTGAGGCCACGACCCTTTTCCAGAAGACTTGCAGCGCCGTCCATTATGTGCCCCACTCTGTAGGAATTGCCACAAGCAGTTTAAGCTCCAGGTACTCAAAAATTCTTAACAATTAGAGGTTGGAGAAGCTTACCAAAATCGCGGATAAACACATATGAGCCGCCAATTCAACCCTCAGCCGAGCCTTTGCGGTCGAGACTTCGATCGTCTGTCCAGAAGAAGCTCCGGAGAGGCAGTTGCCAACGCAGGGTTGAGGCATAGGAGGCCATCAAATGGATTAAACTTAAGCCCCAAAGAGCTCCCCGAGGCCTGGCCCATTTCTTCGGGTTTGGTTGTCGGCCGCTTCAGTTTTGCAGCAATTGTGGCTCGGGTGTGCGCAGGGCTACAGCCCTAGGAACGAACTATGCCTTGGCGATGGGGCTCTTCAGAAACAGCAATTGCGCTGGCTCCAGCCTCCTCTTCGCGGCAAGAAACCTCCAAGGCCTTCTCGATCTCTTGCAATAGAAAGCCGCCTGAGTCAAGCGGCTCGGAAGAAACGCTCGTAGGGGAAACATTATTCACCACACGAATCCCCTTTCTTCACTTACAAAGAGGAACGTGGTCCTCTTCTGGAAGATTCTCTTCCCTTGCGGGAGGAACTATGGCAGCTTCCCCTTCCTCCTCTGGAACAACGACGAGGGGAACTATTTCTTGACCTTTGTGGATTTTTATTTCCGGCGAGGCGGCCTTTCGCGGAGGGGCACCTTTCTCAACGCCCTTTTCCCCTCGCCCCGCCTGCATTTTGGCCCAGTCACCGGACGAGGAAGTTCCTCTGATTCCCCCCCAGGTGCCTCGAGGGTCTTTTCCTTTTCAGAAGCGGCCTCTCCTCTCATTGCAGAAGATTCAGGAGGTTGGCCACCCAATGCAGCGGCCTTTCTCTTCTTCTTTTCAAGCCTTGCTGGTTTTAGTTTTGCCTCGTTGGCTCTCACTCCCGCCAACAAGATGTTCAATCTGAGACCTCACCTCTATCGGATTTCCTATCAAGGAAGATACAAAGCCGAAGGAAGGCGTTTCAAAAAGGAGAGATATTAGATTATTAGAAAAGGAGAAGTTAAAGCAGGACCCAACCCAAAGGCGGGGATAGAGGTCGAAAGCTTGCAAGATCTCAGTAGTCAAATATCTATCAACATGGATATCGAAGCACTCCTTAAGCTTCAGAAACTCTGATTCCTCCTCGGGCAAAAACTCTTTCTTTTACATGGGAAGGAGCTTGGGAGAGCCCCATTGAGTCTGAACTCCTAAACCCTCCTTACTAGAAACGAAAAAGAACTTGACTTCCCACCCCTTTATGGAAGAGGCAGGGGCGAGGAACCTCACATTGCTTGAGCCCAAAATAAAACCAATCGGTATTTCTCTTCCAACTTAAACCGAAGAAGAGCTTAAGCAGGAAGCGAGAGGGCTCGATCTTGCGATGAAGCGGAATAATCCTGAAAACGCGTAGGCGTCCAAAGGAGTTTGGAGAAAGTTGGGGCCCGACAAACCTCAAATTCCCTAAAATGTATAAGAAGAGCTTGGGAATGGGAGTCTAAGTCTAGCAAGAAGAGCGTCGTAATAAAGCTAGCGATTTCCACGGTCCTCAGGGCCTTAGAAACAGCATACGCTATAGAAGGGACAAAACTCTATATTCGGGGAAGAAATAACTTCGGTGATCTTATATTCTAATGTTATTTTATGAATTGCTTTTTGAGAAAGAAGGTTTTGATAAGCTGGCGGAAGAACAAAGCGTCAGCTTCTTGACTACATCGATTAATGGTCTCCGAGAGCTAAAAGCGAGGGGAACCGGCGGGTGAAGAAGCGGAGAAGAGTGGAAAGAGGAGAAGGCAGCGCGTTACCTAAAGCCATGGCGAAGTTGGGGACGACGGAAGGACCTCTAAGCATAAAACTTCCGAGAAGCGATTGGGAGGCGATGGATTTGGCTCTTTGGAGAAGACCCTTTTTCAAAAATAAGTCCTAGATCCATTACAGCGGTGGCCTAACAACCCGAAGCCCCCAGCAGTGCAGTTTTCCCCAGTCGGCACACTTCTCAGGAACAAACACATGGAAGCAGAAACGGTTTGGATCGGGGCGTAGTAAGCATCCTTCGCGGATGAGTGCCATGTGGAAGATCGACAAGATCAACGCAATCATTCCCTTAACGGTGCCTGCGAAAAGGATTTAATGCACTTCTTTAATAGGCCCAATGACTGGACCTCTCACTTGCCCTGCTTGTGACGTAGAGCGCTTTCAATCATGTATAACGAGGTTCCTCAGCTTCCAAACCGCTACAAAATCTAGGACCGAGGCACTCACGCATTGCCCCCTTCAGAGGCCCTTGGAATATTCATGTCATATTCCCCGAGACACCTCTTATATGCTTAGCTTGCACAAGCATACTTAAGGGGAGCAGGATGATAAAGATAAATTGAGGAGGGACAGCGTGGAAGGAACCTAGCATGAATCGTGGGAAAGATTTACCTTGATTCCATAAGCGGATTACCTCGGCAGCCCCTCGGCTTTAGACCTCCTAGGGATGAAAGAGCAAGCTCACCTCCATGACATAAAGCTTGGACCCCTTCGGATACCCGGAAGTCAGCACTCCTCCGGATTTATGAGATGCACCTTGGCGGTTTTGAGGAGAAGCTCATGCCCTCGCCCACAAGCTCAGCACTAAATAGCGGAGAGGGCAGGAGATTACGAGGGATCCTCAAGTTCTTCTAGAAGGATTCACAATCAAACTGGGAAAACCGAGGAGGGCGCATTAGAGACCTATAAAAAGCCAAGACCACACACTTGTAAAGGGACTTGATCCCTGAAACATCTATTCTCTCTCTTCCTCCTCTAAGTATGCAAAGAAATAAGCGCCCATAGTGAAATTCTTTCTCCAACCCTGGATACCCGTGGTTTTTCCCCCCAATTTGTGGGGTTTTCCACGTTAAAACCTTGGTGCTCGTTTCCCTAATTCTCTCTCTCTCTCTCTCTTGATTTTCTTGAGTCTTCTTTTCCGAAAATCACTTATAAATTGAGTGTTAACTAGATTCAAGGGATCTTCCACACAGATTAGCGTTAACGTATATATATATATATATATATATATATATATATATATATATATATATATATATATATATCTGAGCGTGATCTTATCGGTAGGCCTTATCGATTAATGAAGTCACGGTCGCTCCATTTTGACCAACTTGCGATTAATGTAAGGAATGCTAGCTATGGAGGAAAGAGCATTGAAAAATAAGCTAAGCATATCAATTTTAATACAATTTGGGAACTTGTAAAGGTGCTTGCATCCGCAACGGGTGAAATTACAGGCTGATAGGATTTCTATAAATTTTCACTGTTAAGATGAAGGCCTTTACTGAAGTTAAAATTATATGAAAGATGACATGCAAACTTATTTTCGATATTCTTTCCATCCATCTGATTGAAATCCTTAAAACATGCTCCGAGGGCCAAAATAGGAGCAGCGTTACTGAGCGGTGTTTGGCCGGGCCTTATTGTATTATATATATATATATATATATATATATATATATATCAGGCCGACCAGAATACTGTGCAAATCAGATCGCCTCCCCTTTTTTCTTTTGGAGAGTGTTTTAAGGATTTCCAACCATACGGATGGAAAAAACATAAAAATAAGGTAGCGTAGTAGATTTAATAAATACGATTTGGTGAGGTGATGATACATAAAAGCAACTTTGAAATTACGAGGCAGATTCACGATTTACAAAAATAAGAGCATTATGTGGGAGAATCGTCAGCGCCAGCTGCGAATATATAATCTACATCTTTCTTTATTTTTGATATTAACTTTACATCCCATTATGGTTAAATCATACAAAGCATTCTTCAAATCACCAATGGAAGAGCGGCCTTTATTATCTGATGTTATTTGGCCCAAACATATCAGTTCTAATATATATATATATATATATATATATATATATATATGTATATATATATAGGTATTAAAAATTATATTTACTTGTATACCCTAAAAAATAAAGCTTAGAAGTTGGGTATACCTATAATTCATTGATTTCAATTAAAAAGTTTTATAAAAATATACCTTTGACCAAGTTTATGTCTCATACTGTGGCAAGTTTTTATTTTTACTTTTAAATTTCAGTTAAATGTTGACAATGAAATTTTATACACAAACAACATTAATGGATGGTAGGGCTATATAAGATTTTTATGGGTACTCGCAAAATTATCCGCTTTTATTAGAGTGTTCCGATGCAAGGAACTGCATGGTCACTCCTACAATAACAAAAACCCTATCCACTGTCGAACCACCAAGAACCACAAGGTATCCAACTTCTACCCATCCATTTCAAGTCTTGAACATCCTCCACTAACCAGACCTCTTCCATGGCGACCGCCAAGGGACAGCTCTTCTATGAATTGGCACACCTTAACACACACTCACAGGCCTCCTACTCCTTTTGCCAAGCCTTCAGTTTGAAGGCAAAAACGGAATTCTCCGGCCGGCATGTGTCACTGGAGAAACCACGTAGGATATCAGTCTCACTTCCCCTTCATCACTCCAAAGGTCTTCATCTTCTTCACAAGATAAAGGGTATTGTTCGGGCGACCGATGATGAAGAGGGGAGTTTCTCTTAAGGGACCATGTGAAGCTTCCGCCAGATGTGGATGTTGCCAGGTTTGAAACATTGCTCTTCCAGGTATGTATGCAAACATCTCTCTCTAAGAATGTGTTGAATTGATCAAAAATATAGAGCATAATTCAAGAGAATGAGGAGGAAATGTGATCTTGGTTTTGCTGAAGTTTAATTTCTGACATGGAATTTTTGTTTAACAGTGGGCTAATAGTTTATGCCAAGGAGCAAATCTGCCATTGCCTGTACCATTGAAGGTTGGTATTCTCTAATAAGAAAAGCTTTAAAACAAGTAACTTTTCTATCTCGATTGTTTGTTAATTCCTTGCTTCTTTTAAGTGATATATTTTGGTGCCTATAACAATGGGCTAATAGTTTATTAATTCATCCCTTTTGGTCTAAGGAGGGAGGTAAAAGTTTATGGAAGTTTAGATTGAATTTTAACTATACGAAACAAGGGATTTTGTGGATTTATGTGTAATTTTGATTTTCGCCTTATTCTGTTGTTAAGGTATACTTGTTACTTTCTTTTCATGGTTTTAATTAGATAATTTACATTGGATATATGTATGTTTTCCCAAAGTACTGAAACAAACATGAGAAACTGCACAAATATAGGTAGACAAAATAAAAGGTGGAGCAAGATTGGGGTTCATAAGGGTGGATGATGGAAAGACGGAGGTGAGAGTGTACATAGATTGTTTGGTCTTTCCAGCGACAGAGAGCTCTGGCCCTCTTTTCAGGGCCATAAGGAATGGAACTTTGAAGGAGCAAGCAGCCCCAGGTGAGCCAAGGATCATGAGAAGTCTTCTCCAAGCTCTTCAGAAATCAGTTGAGATCGCCAAACTATGATTTGGTGTTTCTTTGTCTTTCATTATACTTTTAGCAAATGACTATTTTTTCAAACCTACAAATTGTTTTTCTTTTTAAACACTTTTATGCACAATTTCTTATTTTCTTATTTTTTTAATAGTAATTTGTATTTGTCTGTATATACCTATGGAGAGAATGAGAATCAACATTCATAACCTATCTCACCCATTCGAGCCATTCACCCAATCTACTCCCATGCTTGCTTTGTTGATTTTGATTTATCAGAATTCAATTTTCCTATGTATTTCTTTCAATTACTCTTTCAAGCAAACTTGGATTTGGTTTTTGGGTTAGGGTTTATGCTATGCTTATATCAGAGAGAGAAGATCTGCATGTTTTGATGCACTATTGCACGTCCACTCGATTCCATTTGGAATCGGAAGTGTGGGTGGGTGATGATACCAAGGACAGCTTACCAAATCCATCGATTTGATTAGACCAATCTCTAGTTTAATGCTTAATTCTTGAGCAGAGATGATGTTTTTTTTTTAATTTTTTTAAATTTTTTTATTTAGATAATTGTTAATAGTAGTGCATTTATGGTATCAACGGGTTATACAAAGATTTTGGTATCGAATATTGAAGATTGCCGGCCATATATACTTTTTGTTGTTTAGTGCCACTTCTTCAATTTCCTTGGTTGTCCCCCGGGGCGGGTTCCTCTTCAAAAGCCTCATCACCCTCATCCCACGCACCATGGGTTGGTGTGTGAATGACAAATTCCTAGCTTCTTTTGATAAGTGAGTTGCACCAAACCAGAATAGCAAGAAATAATCAATATTGTATTAGTTTAGAGAAAAACACATTGTTTTTCTTAGAAAACCGTTATGTTTCTTTCGATCCAAATGCTCCTTCCAACATCCATGGCAGCTAAGTCCCATTCAGGTGAAGACTTAGTTGTATTCCTTTGTGAGGTTGTTTTGTGCCCCATATATCTTTTATGGGTTATTGAGTCCTAAAGTAGATCGTTGAGCGTCCATTAATGGGACCAGATGTTCATGCATAGGGGCATGAGAATAGGAGGTGTGTCACACATGTAACATGATGTTTGCTCTCCTTTCCACTTCCTCTTATGCAGATTATCTAGCATAAGTATTTTGTTCTCCATAGCTGATGCAAATAATTTGATCTTGAGAGGGTATGTTCCAAAATTTCTTTTCAATTTACTCCATGCATACAATAAATTCTAAAACTATAGAATGACTGATTGAAAAGTTTGTGATGTGTTTGACTTCCAAGAACTTTTGTTGCTTACTAGTTCTAGGTAATCATAATAGGTGTTGTGTGAGTTATTGGTAGTCGATGTTTCTTCCCATGATAAGGGCCCTATTTTCGGGATAGGCTTGCTTCCTCCCTAGTTGTGTGGATGTGATTTACGTAACACAAGTGTACATGCTCATAAAAAATAATGTAATAATAAGTGTCAATCCATGAGGAATTGCCTTAGAATTTATGCTAAGTAATAAGTATAAATTCTAATTTTTTCCAAACTATGTAAAAGTAGTTGTTTGTGTTGGAATCAAAGTAAAAGTTACTAATCTTAATTACTAACAAAGTTGAGGGTTTTTCTGAATATTAGTGAACCTAGGGTTCTAGGGTTAATTCTCTGATTAATAAATTCAAAACCATGGTAGAGATGCAGGTGGGGTGTGGGTATATATATAAATTAGGTTAGGTGTATGGAGTACGTGCATTCACTAATTAGGTGTTGAGATTGTCGACCTAATTGTGAATAAAAGCGCACCCATGGATGCCTACTTTCCTGCGGTATGGTGTTCTCAACTTTGCCCGATGTAGATGGCACCAAGGTTGTAATTAACTTTTATCACTTGATGAAAAGTTATATTCTTATTCTCTTTTTATCTATGATGGATGAGTTATGAACCCGAGCTCTAATGTATTCTAAAGTCTCTTTGAAGAACTCAAGCTATCTACGCTAACCTCTCTCCCCTATATTTACGTGACAAGATAATATGCGCTATGGAACTTATTAGGTGTTGACTGCTCAAAGGGCTATGAAGGGTCGATGGTTATATTTCTATCTAATCAACATAACAATCCCAACGGTTGAATAGTCACTACACAATTGAAGACTAGCCCTAATATTCTCTTTCATGCAACACTTGGACAATCTGATCAAAGTCAACCTTTCATTATATCGAAAACATAAAGAAGAGAGAAAGTAGATATAACTGTGGTTGGGTGCCTTGACATTCGCTATGACTGGTAACCTTTCGTCTCCACTTTCACTATGAGATTGATGCCCGAGTCTTCCTTTTTTTTTTACCTCCTAATGGCCCTCAAGACTTTCTATGAACTCTTCTCTTAAGTTCCCTATTTGAAATCTATCTGAGGTTGAACTGGAGCTCTTTATATAGAGTATTCGACACATTTCTCATCGCATTTGAATCATAATTGGATAATAATCCTTGCAGGGGTAATCTATTAGAGTTTATTTTTCTTAGAGAATTAGAGCTCTTTATATAGAGTTTTTGAGGTTTTTGATAAAATTTGAATCATAATCGGATAAGGATCACTTACGTGTCATGGCTCCCAAATTGGTGTTTTAGTGCACGAATTTTGGTGAAGGCTGTGGGAGCCGTAGCCTTGACCAGTTGTGTGGTCCGTTTTTACTTCCATCTTCGCTCTATTCTTTATTCTTTTGTACCGAGGTTCTTTATTTAAATGAAAATTACATCAAAATTCCATTAATGCATCTAATTGCTCGGTTTAGCGAGGAATTTAAATGGAAATAAAACTTACATTGATGATTATCATGAAATTGAACCAAGATCTATATAATATACCTCCAAATCGGGGAACTTATCTAGATTTCATGTGCAAAATTCATAAGAATATAACTCGTTTGAGGGCTATCAATGTCATTTTGTTTGATTGTCTCATCCAATTGATTATTTCTTCCGTTGTGATGATGTTGTCATGTATTGATCTTTTTGTATGAAGATCATTTGTGATTCATCAACAAGCTTCTCAATTATACTTCTAGGCGGATAGCCAATGCCTTAGTAATTATCTTTGTGGAGGCGGTTTAGAAGGATAATTGGCTTTTAATTTAGGATTTTGTTAGTTCTTTGAGTTTTTGGGGATGAGAAAAATTAAAACCAAATTGATTCTTTCAAAGGCTTATTTAGAGATTATAGAAGTCTTGAGAAAGTCATGATAGGTCATTCTAACTATATATACGATCCTTTTGATAGAATGTCATGGTAGGTCATGAGGCCACAATGGATTTATAAGTACCCAATTCTTTGGTTACCAATCTCTATTTTATCAATTATGAAGGATGATGCCAACTATGTTTAGCTCGATATGTTCTTTGTGAATGAGTAGCTTGTCCCGGTTTGTCTTGCATCTCATACCTTGTTCCTCTCAAATAGTTTAGTAAAGTGTTCATTAATTACTCTGGGATCTATGGAGGCTTATTTATGATTTTGTCTTCAACTTGGATTTTGTAAATCCATTTAATGTTCCTCCTTTGGTTGGCTGACAACATGGAAAACCTTTTTGATTTTCATTTATCATCCTTGTTCTATGTCATTTGCACCTTTTTCCCACCCAATATGTCTCTACATCTTCTCCTATGATTTGTGTCATTTCTCCGATCTTTTGTTTTCCCTCATCTTGCTTGCATCTCTACTTCTGCCTGGAAGTCTTCTTAATTCTTTAACATTGTAAAATGTTCTAAATATCATTAGAGCATTTCTTTTTTTTCCTATTCCTCGCTTCTACTAAGTAGAAGTGGTTTTCTCCCATTCATTCCGTTCCTTCACGATGCTTGGAGAGTCTTCTTACACAAAATAAAGGGACCCATCGCTTGTGTGTTATGGGTTGTTCGTGTTTACTGACCCTTTATCTTTTCCCGGAATTAGATCTAACTTTCGGCTCATTGCTTAGGTTGAGTAGAGAGGTGAGTTTGAGGTAGTTAAGTAATTGCCATGTTGAAGGGACTTATAGAGTATGAGGATCAGAGGATACTACCCGAGGGAGACATGATTATTATATTCTTATATAGGATACCTACTATTCAGGTAGCGTTCAGAGTGATAGGAGGGACCTAGCCCTAGTCTAACCATGGTTGGCCATAGTTCGACTAATTGTCCATGTCAGAATTTTATTTGATAAGCGGTATTGGTCTATTTTATTTCCATGTCACAGTATTAGTTATTCAAATACTTTTGTGTCTCTTTTTGTCTTGTGTTTCCCCCATTTTTTTATCCTCTACCTCATCTCATGTTGTGTTTGCGAAATCCACTTAGAAGACATTTTCCAAGTTAGGTTTCCAATCTCCGCAGCCTTCTATAGATCCCATCTCCTTCCGGACTTATTTGTAGATTTTAAAGGAGGATAGCTACTTGAGGTCTATATGCCGTTGGGTGTGCACATTCATTTGTTTTTTCATATTTAAAGATCTTCCAAGATTTTGGATGGTGAGGAATTGGATTTGATGTATGAGTTTTTTGAGTCTATATCTAAGGCTTCTATTGAATGGTAGGCATACTCACAGGTTTCGCTCACTAGGCGGGAGATTGATTCTTTTCATTAAAGGTTGTACACTCCTATTGTACACCATGTTTTGTTTATTGAGTTGTAATAGATTGGTCTCTTGGAGGCAAATGATACAACATGTTGTGTGGTGATAAATCGTCTCACTAGGAACCTTTTCATGGGGAATTGGGAGTTTCATATTTATATGCTTAGCGAGAGGAAGGTCCTAAGTTCCCTACTCTGACCCTCTTTTATATGCCTTGTTTCTCATTGAGCTCATATGTGTGCGAGGATATATTTGTCTTGTTTTCCGTTGTAGATTCCAAGTCTATTCCCTACCTTTGGCGCTACTTTCCAATACCGTTTCTTTATATACTCCTATACCATTAGAAAGCATTAGTGAGTCACTATTGTTGATAGAGAAGAAGGCCATACCATGTATTGTTGTTAGAAGCTCTTGTTGCATTTACTTGGATTGTGGCTAGGAGCTTATACAACCCCTCCTTATGTAGGTCTAGGATCCTTAGTTTTTCTTCCTCTATTACTTCTTTTTGATGGGTTTATGCAGTCTCTAAGATGTCCTTTCTTGCTTCCTCATCGGTACTCCATTATCGGGTGCATAACTTTTTGTATGGTCTTGAGGGTCAATCAGAGTTTGTTGAATGGTTCTTTATCTTTCCCTTTGTGGATTCTTTCTGTTTTAGAAGAGTTTCTTTGCTTTTCTTTCTCTCCACTTTTATAATCCTTTCGAAAAGAAGTAGTCCGAGGGGCATCAAAGAAATCCAAAATTCAATGAATCATTCAAAATATTGTACCTAAGGGGAACTTGAGGTGAGTATGCGAGCCTTGAATTCCGTTACCAAAGCTCCGTGCCATTAAATTGTGAGTGGGGGTTTTGGAGCTTGTGAGGAATGTCCACTAGGCTACTTAAGCGGGTATAGAGATTAACACTTGGATTTACTGCCTTGCCCAATTTAGTGTTGCATATTGGCGGTTATTGAGGCATTTTCTTCTTTAATTCGGTCCCATCTTAGTGTGCGCTTTGCTGAATTATTCTTTGGATTAGAGTAAATGTGTATGACCCTATAGCGGCTGAGTTGGGCTTATCAGCTGACCCATTATTGGAGCACATGTCGATGGGGTTAGCAGCTAATCTGAAGCATCACCTTATGGCCTATATTTTAGAGGTGTCGAAGCCCAGATGTCGTACTGAGAGGCAAGAGAGCAGCTTCTGATGGCGTCTTTGTCATAGGGACCTGCGTGTCAATAAACCACCTTTTAAATAGCAGCCCCACCTTTATATAAAATTCAATGTATATATAAGATGAAATTCGTAAAAAAATAAAAAGAGTAGAGGAAATAATATTAAGAAAATAAAAAATAGATAACACAAAACACCACAATCTACTCCACATCCCACGGGATCTTTTGCAAAAAAGAAAAGAAAAAGAAAAAAAGCAAGAATTTGGCTTCTTAGGATTTTTGAGAAGGAAAGATAAAAGGGTTGAGAGGGAGAGAGAGAGAGAGGGGTTGAGGTTGAAGCTATTACAAAGTTCAAAACTTAAGAGAGATGAGGGAAGGAGAGGAGATAGAAGAGAAAAATAATGAGCAGTGAGAGAGTGGCAGAGTGTTGTGGTTTTAGAAGCGAGGAGAAAGTCGGTTGTGAGATAGAGAAGTCCAAAGAGAGCACATTAAAAAGAGAGAGCAGAAGTAAGGTTGTCCACGCGGCACTGTCGAGCCTTGAAGATAAAGTATTAACAAAAAGAAAAGCGAGTGTGTCGGTGCATTGACGACTATAAAGCAGCATTATATGCCAGCCATCGGGCCCGTCTTAGCCTTAGCGTGCCGCCTGCGAAGGCCAGGCATCTTAGCCCACGTCACCTTAATACACCGGCGTCTTGCTAGGCCGGTTGACTACCCTCAACCTATGATCCATGAAAACATCACGGTCAATTAAGCTTACTTTATAGCCAATATAAAAAGCAGCTAAAAATAATTAAGATGATCATAATTAAAAAGAGTGAAGAATTATGTAATAGTCAAGTTGTTTTTGCTAGCTAGGTATGTGCATATGAAGAATATTTAGTAAGATCATGAGGAAAGCATGGAAGTTTCCACTAGCTAGGTTTTTTCGCTCTAGTTCAAAGCCCGATTTTAGAAGTTCAAAATTTTCAACAAACATAAACCTTAGTGGAT
>CM048823.1:25777043-25889681 GCA_026586065.1 Dioscorea zingiberensis
CCCCGGAGGAAAGAAAGCATTTCGAAGTGGGATCCGAGCACCCAAGAGGATCCATAGGGGCTAGCATGCAGGTTGTATCCCGGCGTATCTGGCCTGGAGAATCACGGGCGATATGGCCCGTATAATAAACTGACATGATGATTAGCCCGTATAGGCGAATATATAGCCTATATCACGGGCGCATTATAAAAGGTGGTAGCTCGTACTCACAGTACGACATACGCCCGTATCTGACGGTACATCGCCAGTTGAAGCTGCGGACCTAGGCAGCGGCAACTTGGTAAATCTCGCGCCTTAAAACCCTGGGGGTATAAAAGCCAATGAAGGAGGTTTTTAGAGGAGGCGAGCAGCTTGGGAAAGAGAGGCTAATGCTTGGAAGGCAGGGATCATCTCGCTTCAAACCATTGGAGCAAGAAGAGGGAAAATCAAAGGAGGGAGGATCAAGGAGCCACCAGCGGTGTCATCATAAGCTTTCGTTACTATGTCTTTTCTTGATTCTTTTTATCTTTGTATTGGATTATTTTGCCACATATGAAAACTAATTTTATAGATGCTTGGATGATTGGTAGAACCCTTGGACATGTTTTAATCAATGTTATTTCTCTATTTTTGATTGTTTGGTTACATTGTTTGTAGGAGTCTATTGGATGTTTTTATGTAATTGAATCCCTCCTACGTTCGCGATATGCTTGGGAGGATTTTTCATAATCCATATGGGGGAAGAAGCGAGCGCCTCCCGTGTGAATACCATCTCCAATAGAGGGGATTATAGGTATACGGGGAACCAGGGTACTAAGGAAAGCGAGTCAACTTTAGATGTATTATTCCTATTATCCCTCCAAGACATAGGTTAGAGGAACATGTCGGTAAGGGCACGGGATTAGTAGCTTCCTTTCGGGATGAGGAGTAGAAAGCACAATAGGAACCCTTGGCCAAGAATTAACCAAGTAATTGAGATAAGAAGAGCATTCATCAACTACAGAGAAGTCCAAGTGGGGTTCCGTTACAATAGAAATCCCCTTATATGATTGTTTAATATCAAAAGGCGCTCGATTCCCTTGTTTTATGTTTTCGATTAATTAGTTTGGAATTAGCATAATCAACCACTTCTTTGGATCGACTAGATAGTAGATAAATAGTTGGTACTAGTACTTCCATCTCCCTGTGGATCGACAACCCGACTTTTATGTCCACTATTATTACTTGATACGACCCGTACACTTACAGTTGCATCGCATCAATACAGAAGTTATAAATCCCCTCAAGAGTTATATCGCTACACAATGCAACGACAGCAATATTTCAGTGATTGCTAAGATCGAGAGTATTGATTCCTAAAAGAACTTGGAAGAGATCATTAGATGCGGTGAGGGGTGCAATAATGGTAGGTAGGGAGGATTTAGGTGCTCGGAAATCCCTATGGAGGCCTTGAGATCCCTTGGCGACAATGGAAGGATTGTATGGAAGTCCTGTGGCTGTGGCGAGTTCAACATGCTACAGAGTCAGTGAGTGATGCATCAAGTAGTTACTTGAGTCTAGTAGATGGAGTATCAGACAGCGGCAATTAGAATGCTAAAGTTGCTTTGATAATATTTTTAAAGTAGTTCATCGAGAGCATATGTATTAATGCTCCTAGTTAAAGTCGACCATGGAATGGTGGAAGGAAACATCCACAAAGTTATGGAGCTCCGGATATGTTGCATCATGCTTTCTCGAGACAAGATATTAGAGGGAGATCCTCAGAGAGTTTTCACAAAGCTCATGTTTGATAGGGAGAGATATACGAGTACAGGATATCCACTCTGACACATTCCCACTGTAATAGAAAATTTACTTCATGCCAAAACTTTGAATTTAAGTTTAAAGAATATAATAATAACCGACTTACTGATACGATAAATGGCAGGCCACGTATAGGTATCTTTATAATTTAATCATTTTCTTTTAAAATTTCCATAAAAATTCAAAAGCTTTTCAAAAGTTATTCACCAATCACTGAAATTGGGATATTACTTATCAACCGTAATGAAAAGAGTTTCCGGGAACACTTCTATCTAAAGGACAAGGTGACTTTTCGGAGAAGGCTGAGCAATGTTCTGACCAACCGCGAGGAGAGGCGCCTTCTGCCCGGAAGGCGGATCCTATGGGGGCTGTACAGCGTTACAACAAAAGAGTAGTGGACCCCTCACAAATATAGAAGATTTCATTGTGTTTTGATGTGATGATTGAGTAGGGGAATCAATGTTATGTAATTAAGGAAGATCGTTGTTGCCCAGAGGGAAAGCATCTCACTTAAAGTAGTTGATATAGGAATGCATATAAAGTGTTCGTCTTTATTCCCTCTGAGAGACTCTCACAATGGTCAATAGGTTGTTATGAGTTTTGTTAGCTTGATCCTTTTATACAAATTACAATGAAAGCCGAATAGTATAATAATAGAGAATTATTCAGGCAGGACATTTTATCTTGCTTCTCTAACCTAATTCCTTTGTCTTCCCTCTCCCCTTCTCCTCCCTATTCCTCAATCTCCTTCTCCCCTTCCTCTATCCTTGCTCCCCTTTCTACTCCCTTCCTCCCTAGGCTTTGCTACATGTAAACTATGGTTTTGTTGTCTTATCACTTACGGAATTCAAACCTTCCCAACGGTCATTGTTTTTCTACTCTCTTTTTTGGAACCTCGATCATTTCCATCTATCTGGTAGCCACTTAGATGGGCCCACGCCATTTGGAAAACACCAATAATACATTAATTAATGCTAGAAGACCTTGCAGCCATGAGCCATGTAAGGCTGACATGAGCCATGAACTCTCTCTCTCTCTACTCCAGATTTAGAAAAGAAACCCAAAAGTACGATGATAATATAATTCATATTAGATGTGATAATATAATTCATATTAAGTTTCGTTACATGTATAACACAGGAGGAGGAGATGGAAATCTAAAAGGCCGTGCACTTTATAGTGTTCGGTTTTATTATGAAGAAAGAGACAACAAGAAATGGTAAGCCTAGCGAGAAGAGAAAGCAAAGCTAAAAAAGCACTAAACTGGAGAGGCTGGCTCAACGGTCATTTAAAGAGACATGGCGACGAGCTTGAGATGTGACATAGTGTTTTAATGTTATGGTTGCCCAAGCCCGGCAGGTTTACTGGCCAACCCGCCAGATTCACCAAGGCAGATCATGTGTTGGGAAGAGCCATAGCGTGTAACTCGCTCGCGCACTCTTGTAGTAGGTCGGTTACAATTTTTTGGCCCCCACGCAGTCAGTTGACCAAGCAATTTTTGTGGTTTGGTTGGGTTGGGCGGATTATAAGCCGCGACCCATACCCCCAAAATCTTATTTGGACACATCCAAAGGCCGGAGCTAGTCGAAACCCGAAGGCCAGCTCGAAAAATGGGAATGTTTGGAAAAAAAATTATTGGACCCAAACATCAGCCCTTGGACAAAGGAAGGAGCCCGTTTTAAAAATGAGTCGGGACTTGGGTATGATGTTTTAGGCCCAGACCCGATCCAGTTCGGCCTGAATCAAGTACAAATAAAATAAATAAATATTTTATTTTTAATTATTTATAATAAAGTTAAACAATTTATTTGTAGGCCTTAATTTAAAAGTGTAAAATTCTAGTATAATCTAATTTTTTTTATCAAAATTTAATTTATTATTAAATTATTTTTATTTTAAAATGTACTCTATTTTTTAATAAATTTGAATTTTAAAAATTTAAGCAAATAGCGGCAGCTTTATTGAGCAGACTTTTTGAATTAGAAGTATGTTTAAAAATATGAATGGATTTTAGAATGAGAAGTATAGGCTTGAATAACCAGGTCTGGCCGGACTTGGGTAAGTATTGTCACATAATTATTAAATTTTGGTCTGGCCCGAACCCGACCCTATTTGGCCCATGGGCACCTCTAAATCCACAAGGAAAAAAAATAAAAAATAAAAAGAATTTTGCTTTGAAAACTTAACACTTCAGTATTAAAAATGAAGCGGCATTTTGGCAAGACTCACGCTTCTCACATGGCTTCTCCTCCTTCCCATCTCCTCCTCTCCTCCTCTCTCCTCATCATCTCCACCATCGCCTTCACCTTCTCCCCTTTCTCAGCGTGCATCCCAGTAACCCTGAGACGCAATACTCCTTCCAATGAGCTTCTGGAATCCGCTCAGGAACCCGAGTTCTTCGATTGGATGATCTCAATCCGGCGGCGGATCCATCAGAACCCGGAGCTCGCCTTTGAGGAGTTCGAGACCAGCGCCCTCGTCAGGGCCCAGCTAGATGAGCTCGGGATCAAGTACTTGTGGCCGGTGGCCAAGACCGGCGTCTTGGGCTCCGTCGGCTCGGGCTCTGGTCCTCGTTTCGCTATCCGGGCCGACATGGACGCACTTCCTTTGCAGGTATTTGAGCTTTTCTTCCCCTTCGTTTGAGTTCGCATTGATTTTTATTTCAAACTCTAATTTGTTTGTGGAAATCGTCATACACTATTGGAATTATGAAGTTTGTTCATCTGTTGGTGAAGATCGAGAGAAGAGACTGGAGTTTCAGTTTGAATGTATAATAAAACTCTAATGTAGAAAATGACAATTACACACAAAGGGTTCATTAATTATATAATCTTACCACCCATAAAATAAAACTATAAGTAAAGAAGACTTGAGTTTTCCTAAATCATACTCCTGAGTCTTCGCCTATCAGACAGTTACTTACATTTCAATTCACAGGAAAAAATCATCTGCTACTAAAGAGAAATATTCCTTCCGGTCTGAGGTTAAGTTGTATTGCATATCAATGTCCATTGTGCATTGATGAAAAATGTGCTGGCTTGGGCATGCTTAAGAAAAAGTCTATATAGCTCCATTCAACTTTTTCTTTACTCAATGATGATTTCTTTTTATGTATGGACTTTTTTTTTCTTTTTTTTTTGTGCAAAATTATTGTATACAATTTGACTGCTTAATTTGTAGCATGAGAGTTCCAGTGGTAGTTGTTTTATGACTATTCTGTTATTTGCTATCTATCCGTTTTTGCTTCCTTTTCTTTGACTTTATTTGCAGCCTCAAATGAGCCTAATAACTTTAAAATCTTTATCTGTTGGAAGGAGCTGGTAGATTGGGAATACAAAAGCAAGAGAAAAGGAAAAATGCATGCATGTGGTCATGATGTGCATACAACAATGCTTCTTGGAGCAGCTAAGTTGCTTCAGCAGAAAAAGGATGAATTGAAGGTAACAATTAATCCATTCTTTTAGTTCTATGAGAAGGGAAAATCTTCTTGAATTTTCAATGGTGGTTGAGTGGTATGAAATTTCTCTATTAGTTGCATCACATGATCAGTTGATGGCTTGCACCATTCTTATTTATCCTATTTTTCTTCTTGATGTATCTTCATTAGTAATCTTGGATTTGGTTTTGTGAATAAAATTAAAGAATTACCCGTGAAGCTTGTTTTCAACCAGCAGAGGAGGAGGGTCATGCTGGTGCTTACTTTATGCTACAAAGAAGGTGTTCTGGATGACGTACAAGCTATTTTTTGGCATTCATATTGAGCCTTATCTGCCTACAGGTACCATTGCTTGTAGGCCTGGCCCTGTTCTTGCAGCATCTGCCGCGCTTTGTAGCAGTAATCAAAGGGAAAAGGTGGGCATACAGCAGCCCCACATAATGCTGCAGATCCTGTTCTAGCTGCATCTTTTTGCAATCCTTAGTCTTCAACAGATTGTTTCTCGAGAATCAGATCCTCTTGATGCCAGAGTAAACCTCTGCCTGCTGCTCTCTTTCATATCATATATTTTACTTAATTCCATGAAACAGTATATTTTGTTATCCTTATTCCAACACTTTTGTGTTTCTCTATTCATGATTTGATTACTTTTGGATGTGTCCTTGAATGAGGATTTAACAGCTGTTTGCATTGAATTTAGGAAGGTATCCTTTGAGTATCAATTAAAAATTTCATCTGAAACCTTTTCCCATTGGTAACCTGTAACTCATAATCAAATATCTGAAGTTCCCACAAAAATCATCTCATGGCATTATACCTTATTAGGCTTCTCATCCCTGATTTGACTAGGATTCTATGTCAAATACATTTTAAGTTAGTTCCCACTAAATGGTATTTGGCCGTTTTTTACTTGCCTGCAGGTAGTAGTATCAGTTGGGTTCATTAAGGCTGGAGACGCACACAATGTTATCCCAGAATCTGTGACTTTTGGAGGCACTTTCAGGAGCCTGACAACTGAAGGCATTGTGTATCTGACTAGAAGGATCAAGGAGGTAAACTTTTAGCTCATCATGTATCTTTCATACCTCTTTCTAAAGAAAAACTAGGTTTTCTCCCTATGTAGATTTCAGCTCAATGATTCATCTATTCATCTCTCTGACAGATAATCGAGACACAATCTGCAGTACATCGTTGCACTGCTTCACTGGACTTCATGGAGAAGAAACTAATACCATATCCCCAACCATCAATGATGAAGAAATGTATGCTCATATATAAAGATGGTGGGGGAGAGCCTTGTTAGCAAAGAAGCTAATTTCAAGCCGAGCATACCTGCAATGGGTGCAGAGGACTTGGTTTCTACTCACAGAGGATGCCTGGTGCTGTCATCCAGCTGGGTACCCAAAAATGAAACTCTTGCTCCCACCTACATGTTGCACTCTCCCTACTTATTCGTTGATGAGCAGGCTCTTCCTGTTGGAGCAGCTATGTATGCTGCTGTTGCAATGTAAGTATTTGGAAGGCATACATACCTCTGAGTTGTAGATATTGAAAAGGAAGGCTCTTCCATGTTACGATTTGTATTGTCATACGTTGTGTCTGATACTAGATATGTTCCTTGGTTCAGTTTTATGTTAAGACATAAGAATTAGCTCACATGGGCCGCATTTCAATTGAGTAAAGTTATTCATGTTTATTATTAGTTTCAATTACTTTTGGATCAAGCACTACATGGAAGACATCCTCCATTCTTCATACTTTGAATTCTTATAGGTTGATGAACTGAACATAGGTGGACCTAGTATTTAAAAAGAATGTGAAATTCATGCATATGTTTATCATGTAGGACAGAAAACAATCACTAACTGTAGGTTTAGCTCAGGGCCAAAATAATTTGACCATAAATTAGTGATTAATGAGGAGAAGTAGCTTGTCATATAGTTCCTAGCATGAACAATTATCAGAATACTTAAACTAGATGTTATGTAGAAGGTGGCTTTTTCTATAGTTTTACATGTTCACAGCAATTGTGAGTACAGTTGCTTGTGTATTTTAGAATCAAGAGATTGAGTACGATTAATTAGGAATTTGGGGTTAGGTAGAACTTTAGTGAGAACATTCAGCTAGGTTTTTTCTGTTAGGTTTATATAAATACTCTCATTCTTAGATTTAAAAACAATTTTTCACTTCGTATCCCAACTTAAAACCTTAATTTAAGGAATGATATGCCCTTTACGTTAATTTCTTTTTGTTGTATTCATTTCTACAATAACAACTTTCCCACAAACATCCCAAAACGTGTGTGATTTATATATATTTGCATTAAGCCAAGCAAGAAACGTAGTTTTATTTTTGAAAGCTTTTTTTCTAAAAAGATAATTGGGGTTTTCTTATTTTCTGATGAAAGGCGGTCTTTCAGGATTGGTCCTGTGTGTAACCACCTGCCACCTTTTTATTCACAATTAAACACTAAACCTAAAAGCATCATTCAGATGCATTTTCTAAAAACCAACCAATATGATTTTACATCTTACATAGATACAAAACCTGATTTTTCTAAATTATGTGCAACATATACAAGTTTTTGGCAATAGAGTAGCGGGTGACTAGTTGTTCAATACATAACTACTTTCGAGAGCGGAGGAATATACAATGAGGGGCTACAAGTTAAAAAAAATCATGTATAACAAAATTTTTATAAATTAAAAACTCAAAATCAAACATTAACAATAATATTTTAAAATATAAAATAAAATTACCACTAATGATTGCGAGGGAAATTTAGATCCTTGATTTTGCATGTTTTGAAAACATTTGCAATATTATTTCTTCATCAATTTTAGCAAATATTTCTAAACTCAATATAGCATACCATCATATTTGTTCAACCATTCATGCCTATTTTGTTTTACAAATCTGTTTTAATGATATTCATTCTTTGAGAGCGCTCTTTTCAAAATTTATTCTTTGTTGCCGCGGTAAGATTAGCGCCATGATTCGATAAGGCGATAAACCAATGGAAAAGTCAAATGTTTATCGGTTTGAACCATTTTTCAACTTTACCAAAGACTTGCAAGATCATGACAACTTGAAAAATCGAGCTTCTTCTCATATCATGAATATATATGCTAAGTTGCTCTTTCAAGATAAGATGATGGGATCTTGGGAGAAATCACCAGGAGTAAATCTGGCCAAGTCGAACAAGCATGCCATGATCCGAATCTAGAAAAAGAGTTTCTTGGATCAAGACAAGCAATGCATCTTAAAAACTCTATAGAAGTTTACACTAAAGCGGTTATTCATCTCGTGATAAGTAAATCAATCCGCGGCAATGATAAAGATCTACGCATGATAATAGTGGTAATAAGTAACCAATTGCCCTGCGTCTTGAGCGACCTCAGTAGTATACTATCTTCCATATTGAAGCCTTTGGCCCGACATTTTGCAACCGCGGAAGCTCGACTTCTTGTAAAAATGTAGCCCATCCATTTTTCTCTCAAGTCTTGCATAAGTTCTTTCCGCGATTACAATCAACCCCATTGCATTAACAATATTTTGATCTTTTCTGGCGTAAGGCATTTGATAAGTCATTAGTTAATCCCGATACTTTTGATCATCGGATGTAAGATAAGTATAAATTCAAAACTCTCCATCCTTTTGTATCAAACCCGATTACTACGCCTCTTTGTTCTACAACATTCCCGTCATTACACACATTCTCTAACATAACTTCTAATCGATTCCCACATAGTAAATAGGCGGATTAAAGTTGTATAATGTGAGCCCCACGAAATATCACCGGGTCTTGCAAGATTAGTCTCTTGATGTTGACCTCTTCACGAAAAGATCTCACATTTCTCAATTTCTCCACAATCTTATCATGATGCTTTTGAAACAGCGCATCTCTTCTTTTACAAAGAAGCACCCACAATGTTCACAATCATAGTGACATAGCTAAAAAAATCACTAATAGCCAAAATGCTCTTAGCAACAGAAACAACAACCAACTGCAATTGATGGGCAAACCAATGGACATAAAAAGCAAATGGGTTTTCATTCAAAATTAATGCCTTCAACCCATTAAATTGCCCTTTCATATTTGAGGCTCCATCATATCCCTGCCCTCTCAATCTAGAAATAGATAAACCACAGCTTGAGCAAAAATCCATCCAAAAGTACTGTCTTTGGTAGAGTGGTGAAGTATCAATAACATGTTCAACTGACAAAGAAATCTTTCAATTACTTGTCCTTTCTTATTCACAAACCTGCGCATAATTCTGACCATTTGCTCTTTTATTGATTTGTCACGAGACTCATCAAGAAGTATAGAGAAATGACTATCTCAATCTCATCAATAATGGCCCGCATGGTCTCTTACGCACAAGCCCTCACTAACTCTTTACGTATTTGTGGAGAAGTCATACGATTATTTCGAGAGCATTTTCATTAATCCTCACCCACGGCCAACACTTTCCAACTTCCTTCCCATACCAATTAAGCGTCTCTAGAAAGTTGCCCCTATTTGTGGAACTAGAAGATTCATCATGTCTCACGAAAAGCAAGACCTTGCAACAAAAGAAATCTAACAACCGTAAAGCAGCGGTAACCACGAGCTCGTATGCAATCTCCATCTCTTTGCTATGAGAAGAGAATATATGCTCCACGCTTTGCCTCTGATTTTGAAATCCTCACAATGTAAGCCTTGCATTGTTGTAGTTTGCCTATTAACTCTGCCAACATGCTCATTAAAACTTCAATTGCCTTCTTCCAATTATTAAACCACTGTCTTGGTGAGAGGCATCAATCCTAGGTTTTCACTCCTTGGTACGCTTAAAAGATAACAATAGAAACAATAAGCTCCATCTTTCTCCACACTATATTCCAACCAATCAAATTTACGAAACAACACTTCTTTAAAGCTTCTCATGTCTTTTCACAGTTTGTTTTCTAGGAAAATTGTGGCCAATTAGTTGACATGGACCCATTAATAAATACTCTCTCCTTACTTGATCTCTTATTCCTATATCATATTCCTCAATTGGTTTTGACTGACCACAGGTCAGCAATAATATCACTCAGATCAAACTCAACACGACTTTTCTTTTGTGCAACCGTACTTGCATCAGATGATGAACTTGTTCTTGCTTCGATATTCTTTGGTATAGATTTAAAAAACCTCTCCATATCTATAAAATTGATCAATTTAAATATATAAATGAATTGAACTAAATCATAAATTAATAAATTGTCAAATCAAATATGTGTAACACTAAATTAGATACTTTATCCTAAATTAATTTTAATCATATTGAACAAGATTTACACCTTAACTCATAATAGAAATTTTGTGTGTGTATATATGTTTTAAATAATTTTTTTGAATTTATTTCAATAATTTTTTAAAATTTTAATTTGTATTATTGATTTTTAAATTTAAGATCTTATAGATGCATGGAAGTGATAACTTATATATAATTCTTTTTACAAATATAGCTGCTGACTCTCTTGAAATTGATGAGATTCCCTGTTATCTCAGTACAACACACTAACTCTTAATGGTGAGCTTGATTGAGGTGACAGCTCAAAAACCAAATTTGAAACACACTTCCTCTTTGTTGGTTTCTCGATTACATGATCCTTAGATGTAGTGAAGCCTGACCTCTCTGAGGGTCTTAGGAGCTTCTTGGCATGGAATCCTGCTTGTCGGCGCCAACAACACCGACTTCACCTTAACATCCAGCACCACCTGGCACCAACACCGGCTAGTACATGCGCAGGCCACCAACTTCGTCTTAAGCGCTCGGCGTCTTGATCCTTCTGCGGAACTGTCCTTAGGGAAGCCACGAGGTACATTCTGATTATCCCTAGCATAGGCATCTCCATATATCTTAGGGGAGGAGATTCCCAATATTAATTCATGTGTAAATAGTCCTTTTACGAGAGGTTGTAGAGATACACATCACACTTCACACATTACCATCTTTGATGCAAAATAAGAGTACAACTGAATGGGAAAATAGGAAAGCGCATACAATAATAACAACATTATATATCACAGTAGAGCAAAAAACATCACGACTCAAAATTTTTCTGTAAAAACAAATGGATTTATCAAACATCAACAAAGAGAGCCACATGATTGCTACTTAGAAATACAGGAGAACTCATAATGAGATGGTTTCAAAAGCATTATGTTACCGCTACTACGGCTATTACATCTTGGACTTGGCATCTTGCTAAAATTTGGGGATCTCATGTCAAAATGCCCAATTTTCCTCTGAACCCTAGAATGAACCAAAAAAACAGCGAGGAAAAGAAAAGCAAGCGAATTAATGCATCCATCTACTTGTTAAGCCTCCTCGAACAAAAGGGCTAAAAAAATCACTAGATAGCATCTCAAAAGCCACAAATTGGAATTAGATGGATGAAATAGTGATTTCACACTCCTTGATCCTGCTATCCCTTCTCCAATAAGGTACATGGTTTCTGACCCTCAATAAATGAGAACAAGATAGGAATTAGGGCTCTTTGGCTGCAACTAGAAGCGTGACGCCACGGAGTTCTCCCAATATATTCAATCATGTTTTTGAAATCCATCTTCTATATATATATATATATATATATATATATATATATATCTATTATTCTATACAATTTATATTTAATGGATCCGGGTTAAACATCCAACCCGAATCCGTTAAGACTTCCGACCAACTTGATATTATATATTTTATATTATACAATGGCTTGACCTGCGTGATCGTGATGATAACTCAATTGTCATATGGTGCGTGACAACAACAAGCGCTAATCCGGTGGTGACGGCTCTTAGAAACATGCAATTTAGTGAGGTGAGTCCGGGCATATGAAGTTGGGGTAGGACTTACGTTACCACGGGGGAGGAGGAGGGAGGGATAGGTGGCCAGCGAGGAGGAAGGCGGAGGGAGGCGGGTCCATTGACCTCACGGCGGCGAGGCGGCCGCCCCTTACCCATGTCCCTCCAGCCCACTGTAACTACTAAGGTTCCTATTACGGCCACATAGGTATTAAGAGTTCTATAAAACTGAATAAAATTCCTAGCCTGATCCAGTAGCTGATCAGCATCTGGATATGTTCTGTACTCTCATGTTCTCCTAGTTTCCGTGGCGAAACTATCTACTGCCACGTTTTCTGCCCTAGGAATTAGCCTAAGCTCCTAGTATCCCACATTATTCTAGCAATGCTTTCGGCAATTAAGCCCGTTGTGTCCTATATCCTCTAATTGTAATCGGTTCCTCCTTTTCCAAGAACCCATGGTATGTCTTGATTGTCCATGTATATGACTACTTCTCTTCCCTCCCATTTGCCTCAACTTCTCAACTACCATCTTCCACGGTACACTTGCTATATTTGCTTCAAAAGTTATTTGAGCTATGCATGTCTTCATTTCTGAGGAGCAAAACTCATATATGTTAGTTAAGATTAAATAGGATATACTTGTGTTTTCTCTCATTTTCCATGAACCATTATTTGCTCTTCACCAATTCCGCTCAACTTCATCTCTAATTTCCTTACCATTATGGTGGTGAGGAAAACTATGTTAGCAAGGGCTAAAGCTTTACTTTTCCATAATACACCTCAACCTATCGCTTTATTATTTCCAGATGGTTCCATAGACTCATGAAATAAAATATGATTAGGGTTTAATGTATACATTGGCCATAAACCCCAACTTTAGCCCTTAATCCCCTTAATCACACAAGGGCAAAGGTGCCTAACCCGATCCATCTAGAGATAAGAGGAAATCTCTAAAAGGCTGATTTTCAACATGGGGGGTTCACAGGACTGCTGGAAAGTAAAGCTAGCCATTTAACCTCACCCTACTACCACTCTGTTGGTGTTAGGGAATTTCAAAGCTACAACTAGGTTTTGCAACTAGGGGGGAGAGCATTCATGGATATCTTACCCTCTCTTGGAAAAGACGGAGAAGGGATGAGAGGCTCGATGTTAGCGCTCTAAGCTCACCATATTTTCCAATTGATTTGCTTATTGTTTAGGGCCGAACATGTGTAATTCTGGTGAGGAATGGGTGCATGTTTAGTCCTAATTCTTATAATTTAGCATCTTAGGTTAGCTCACTTTCGAATTATTGGTATTTTGCATGATTTCAATGAGTATAGGTATTAATTAGAGTGGAATTTGTATTTGAATCACGGGAAATGCCAATTCTTGGCCTCCAATATGAGCTACACAAGTAGGAGGAGGAGAAAAGCCATGAAGCGAAAAGCAAATCGAGCACATAACCCGGCGAGTTGCACCTAGAAGCTATGAGAGAATGACACATCACTCCCCAAGGGGCGACAATTCTGATTGCACAAAGGGAGTTAGTTGAGGAAGCTTCGATGCGTCGACTATCTCTTGAGAGGAGTTGGGCTAAGAATGAACGACGCGTCGCTCCCAAAGGAACGACGCATCTTGACTAAGTTGTTTGCAAAAACTGGAATCCTTCAAAGCGTCATCCATTTGCGAGCGATACATCACTGTCGTGCAGATGCCCAGGTGTCAAGTTTTTACAATGCCTCTTTCCCAAAGGAGCAACACGTCGTTGGTTGTGGTTATAAAAATGGGCCCTAGGGTTTCTCCTATTTTTTATCTCTGTTTCTAAGAAGATATTGTGGTGGCCCGGAGCTGACAACTTAAGGGCGTTTAAGAGGATTCACAAACATTTTTGAGTCAACGATCCGGAGGGCGAGAACACTTCTTGAAAAGGGAAGACCTGATAAGGACAAAGATCCTTATTCTCTCTTATCATCTTTTATCCTTGTCCTTTATTAGTGAACTATTGTGAACATAGTTGTTTATTTGCTTGAATGTTTTGAACTCCTAGTTATGAACTCCATGTTTCTAGACTAGAACTCTTGTTCTAGGGTTGTATGGCGATGAAGACATGAACATCTATAATATTTATTTTGATGTAATGGTTTTATGAGTTATCTTTGGTGTGCTTGTAACATAGTCTCTTATCACCTTTAGTCGACGGAACAACGGCAAAATGAGTATTCGCGTTAATCTTACATTACTTACGATTTTATTACTTTGGTGACACGTGTACTTGCGTGAATGTGTGTATGTACACTTGCATGGCTCCTTGGGGAGAGATCGTGCGTTCTCTGTCGACTTTTTAGGTGCAACTGCTTTCGGTCATGACTCGATTTACTTTCACCATTGACCTTTCTCCTACTCGTGTAGGTCATATTGGAGGCAAACAATTGGCATTTCTTACATTCAACAAAAATTCCTCGAATTAATGCCTATACTCATTGAAATCATGCAAAATACCAATAATTCGAGTAAGCTAACACAAGATGCTAAATGTATAAGAATTATGACTAAACATACACGATTCTTGCTGTAATTACACATGTTTGGCCCTAAACAATAAGCAGATCAGCTGGAAAATATGGTTAGCTCAGAGCAATAACACTCGACGGTTCTCACAGCCATTTCTCACCCACTTATAATCTAAACTTCTACGATTTTGAGCATGTTATCTGTTATGTTGGTGGTCACTTGTAACTAGAAGTTGACACCTACCCTCCCCACTCGATCTAATAGCAAGATCAAAGGAAACACTTTTATAAAGCCAAGCTCCTTCATCAGCAGAAGCAAAAGGCGTCAAATTGTTCCATTCTCCTACATAGTCTTCAGCTAGACTATGATTCCATTAACTGGTTCACTATGAAGGCGGTCTGCTACTGATCTTTTAGCAAGGTGATAGCTCCCTTCTGCGAGTGATCGTCCCTTTTACCACATCTCTAATTGAAAAGAAGTCCAAGAAAGAAAGATAAAGCCATGTTACCTCCTTTTACCTCTCTTTTGATGCAAACTTTTAACTTCTAAATTTCATGGCCTCTAGTACTTCCCAATGGTTGTTTTTCCAAGGTGCTTTGTTTTTTTTACTCATATTACTCGAGGGCACCCCCCATTCTTGTTGTATGAATTCTCTGTGCACCCCTTGCCATAGGATAAATAGGGTCCAAAAACTAGTCATTTTTTCCTCCCCAGGTACCACTCGATCTATAAGTTTTAAACAACCATCTACCTACCCGATACCTGTAGACATTCTGAGTAAGCATTAACTAGGATGGTATAGTAGAGTGATATACTCGGAAGCTCCTTGATGTCATCCTGGATAATATTGATCAGTGATCATATATAAAGATATGTATTTCATCTTGTTGTCCAACTCAAAGATCAGAGGATGGAGGATATTTTGTTAAAAGTATTCAAGTAGCTAGAAGTGGGGCTATGAATGGGAATAGAAGTATGTATGTATATGCGTTAGGTAGGTTAGGTCTGCATTCAAAGAGAGGGAATTTGGCTCCTTATTGGTTCTTACAGAGAATTCCATTTGGGAATATATTTTGCCTTATGATTGGGGAGGAGTTGGTGCTTGTGGTAGGGATAGGTAATTGGAGAGATGGCTGAAATGGTAAGGGATACATGAGCCTAGTCAACAGGAAATGGGTTGATGTCCATTTTCTACTGCACAGGAGAATCAGTATTCAGAAATTTACATGTGGCACTTAATACACACCTGTGGTGTCTTAATGTTCAGCTTGACCATCTGATTTAATCTTAGGATTGTCATTAACTAGGTCATTCTCACAGGTGGATTAACTATGTGATAACTAAGGTGTTAGCGCTCTAAGATAACTATGTGTATTGTTTACGACCAAATATGTGCATTTATAGCATGATCAGGGCATGTTGAGTCCTAATTCTTATAACTTAGTCAAATTGTGTGAGCTCGATCGAATTAGTTGTATTTTACATAGTTTCAATGAGTTTAGACACGAATATGGCTTAATTATGTTAAACACAGGAAATACAAATTCTAGGCTTCATTATGAGCCACACAAGTGGGAGAAAGCCCAAGTGCAAAGGAAATCGAGTCACGACACAAGCGAAGCTACATCAGGAGTCATCACATTATTGTAGAACTCAACAGCAAATGGCGACACGTCACACCCCAAGGCACGACACGACCTAACCTGAAAATTGAATAGGCTGAGAATTTGTGACGTGACGTGCCCTAAGGCACGATGCGTCGAGGCCGCACAGGTGCCTAGTGCTGAATATTTGTGACGCGTCACGCACCAAGGCATGACACGTCGTGGGTCGAGGCTATTTAAAGAACTTCGGGATTTTCACCCCCTTTTTATCTCGGATTTAAGAAGCTTTTGTGGCGGCCAAGAACTGACGACTCAATGACATTCAGGAGGAGTTTTCATCAATTAGAACTGACAATCCAGAAAGCAAGAGCACTTAGTAAAGAGAGAAGATTCAAGGACAAAGATCAACATCATTATTTAGTATCTTTGTTTTCGTCCTTGCATTGTGAACATGAACTCTTTGTTGAATGAATATTATGTTTGTTTTACTTTGAACTTCATGTTACTAGGCTAGAACTTTTGTTCTAGGGTTGTATGGTGGTGAAGACATGAACCCCTTTATTATCTATTAATTGAATGGTTTATGAGTTATTATTGGTATATTTGTGGTACAATCACCTATAACAGTTAGTTGACAAACAACAACAAATTTGTACTTCACTAATCTTAGATTAGGGTAGAATGATTGTATAGCACTAGGTAGAAGTATGGGTGACAACCGTAGACCCCTATTAGCAGAAAGCCATATCGCGATTGGTCTTCCACGGTCGATTGTTAAGTCTAGGTCCAACAACGCTTTGTCTCACCACCCATGCCAGGCATATGGGGAGGGAATTGAAGGGTTTTTCTTAGGAATTAGGAATTAGGATGATGCGCGGCGCGCAAGACTTGAAGCCATAGGTCAACTCTTGAGGGTACCCTTACTAATCATGTTTGAACATCCATACAACCCTAGATTTTCATTATTGAGTGTCTTCCCGATCTTATACCCCTTCATTATTGACTTGACTTGAGGAATTTCTATCAATAACACTCACTCTATTCACTGATTTAGTGTAGTTTTTCTATTAGTTTTAGTTAGCTAGCATCCCACTCTCTATGATCCGACCAAGTCTTGCCGGTTATAAAATTAATACTTTCTTTGTCACATTACATTTGTGTGAGTGTGTGTATGCACTCCAACATTTACAAGGGATAGTCTCTCACTAAATATAAACATAAAATTTATTTTATTTTCTATTTGGCGAGGACAATTCCCAAGCTAATTTCAAAATTTACTATTTTGTTGCAAAGTTCTAGTTGATTTGTAATAAATAAATAAAAAATCACTCGCTATTATACATTTGCAATTTAGCTATTTTCTTGTAGTGAGATATAACTATGTAGTGCGGCTAAAGCAAATGTGGAGAATATGGTAACTTTCTTTGATGGAAAAGGTAACTTTCTTTGATTTGCTTAGAAGAAACATGACAAATGTGGAGATTATCATCATTTATGAAAGGAATTTGATATTCTAACAAGGGAAATCTCGAAACTGAAATGTGTCCTAATTTGTAATCCCATAAATATGTGGTAAATTTCACATTATTTGTTTAAGAAATGTAAGGAACATAAAATACATTGTTGGTAGGAAATTGAGAAATACAATCATGTTTAAATTTATATAATAGTTTATTATAAGAGTTTTTGGCATAAAGGTCCTCTATTTTCATAAGTATGAAAAATCCTCTCATCTTTTTAAAAATGTAAAAAACTCTAAAAAAAACTTTCAGTTTTCACGAAAAATACAAAAAGATCTTCTTGTTTTTTCCCCTAGTAAACTGTCACAACTGAATGGTTAAGATATACTTTAGAAGGGTTAATAAAAATTTTGAATATGTCAAATGATACTTTGAACTATTAACCAATCTGTTTAACCCGTTAAGAATCCATTTTTACCAAATAAAAGTATTACTTAGTCATTCAAAATTATTTCTTAACAAATCAAGCATATTGCTTTATAATTTGAGTATCATTTAACTGTTCAACATGTCATGTTAACGGTTCAAACATATATTGTAAGTATTTAAACATAATATTTAATCATCCAAGTGTTATGTTAGCAATTCAAACATCTTTCTAAGCATTGCACATGTATGGATTAACCAGATAAAAGCATCGTTTAACCGTTCAAAAATTATTTTTAAAAAATCAAACAAATTACCAACTTTCATTAGAAAATTTGGTTAGTCCATTTTTTTTACAAGGAGAGGTTGAGGGTTCAAACCACACTAGTCACATGCTTCTAGTGCCTTATTCACATTTCTCAAAAAC
Organism: Dioscorea zingiberensis; assembly: GCA_026586065.1. Classification (NCBI taxonomy): domain Eukaryota; kingdom Viridiplantae; phylum Streptophyta; class Magnoliopsida; order Dioscoreales; family Dioscoreaceae; genus Dioscorea; species Dioscorea zingiberensis. Next base: position 25,795,509 of record CM048823.1, read on the forward strand.
AACTCAAATGAATTGTTTTAGAAGTATCATTTTAACATTCAAATGTAGGATTTCACTAGACCCAAAAAAATGAAAGTTTGGAAAAAGCCTTCAAAAGGATTTTTGTTGTATTTTTTGTGAAAACTTGGAGATCTTTTGGTATTTTTAAAAAGATAAGATTTTTCAAGTTTGTGAAAAAAGGATATTTTTTTTATTTTTTTTAAATTTTTTTAAATTTTTTTATTTTTTATTTTTACTTTTATCTCTTCTCAGAATTATGTGTTTTTTTATTTAATTGAGGATAATATCTTTTCATAAAAACTATATTTGCGCCGATCTAAGAAGAATAAACTCACCCAACTTACAGAAGCATTACACATTTATATATTTTAAAGAATAACATGCATGTTTGATAAGGAGGTAGCGAGTAATATGGCCTTTTGGAGGGTAACAAATGAAATACTTTGTATTGATGGGCATATGAAGAAATATTACGACTACAATAAATAATTTTTGAATGTTAGTAACATAACTTTAAGTTGAGAAAAATTCATTCTACACAAAAAATAAAATAAAACTTCACATGCAACAAGGCATACACAACATGAAATTTGAAAATCGTCATTTAATTCTTAAAATAAGCTTCTAGTATTCAATTTCGTTTAAAATAAAATAAATTAATTAAAACTTAATGGAAGAAAAAAACATTAATAAAATTCACATCATTAGCATTTTGCAATGGATGTAAGTGGATATTTGTAGCATTTCATCATCTACAAGCAGGAACAATTGTGCTACCGTCTTGTAAAGATAACCTTACTTTGCTTTGTTTTGTTGGAGAATTGGATTCATTTCATGGAAAGCCAACTTCTTCAATCAATTTCTTTAATCGCAGCTAGTACTACATCTGCCTAAAGGAAAAGACCCCCAATTTGAGGCACAACTTCTCAAGTAGTCACGCAGCTCAATTATCAAAAGGGCCTTGAGGGAGAGGTTATACAAAGATAGTAATTATGTAACAAAACATAAAGAATGTTGTGAATGGATGTGGGGTAAGGTGGCGTGTTGTGATTCCATCTTCTTTACTAACTAATTTTATTCTTGACACTGAAGAACTTTGAAACAACTAACCGGAGTCTCCCCCTGCCCGCGATGTGTGTGTGTGTGTGTGTGTTGGGCCCGAAGCCTCTTCTCGAAGACAGTTCCCCAGAGAAACGCTCAATGGCAAGGAAACATAGTAGGAGGCCAAAACAGCCATGCTGGTGCGCGCCGATCTTGGCAAAGGTGGTCAACGGACAACTTGAAAGAAACCAACAAATAAACGCTCTGCGGCTAGGACCAATGCTGGAAAAGCTTAAGGAGACTGTCACTGACTCTGTTTGGTTAAATTATGTAATCCTAAATAGAATTACAGAAACCATGAAAGGGGTTCTCAATGGCAAGATCTTTGGCAAACTACCCCCTCTCGAGCTTGTCCAGGAGAGTCTGTTAAGATAGTGGGAAGAGATGGGCGAATGCACAGTGGCGTATATGCCAAATGGCTTTTACATGATAAAATACTCAACGGAACAAATGTTAGGGTTGTGATCATGGAAGGCCCTTGGTCCATTGACTGGATGATCATCAACTTGATTAGATGGTGGCGACTTCCAACTTCGCTTTGAGGAACTCTAATCAGCGATAATGCGGATATACCTGCATAATCTCACAGCCAGATCTTTGGGACATGGAGGCTCTCGAGATAGTGGCCTCTAACCCGATGAAGAAGATTAAGGTGGATGAACCTACACTGATTGCAAATCGGGGGAGATTCGCTCGCGTATGTATAGAAATTGATCTTAGTCAACCCTTGAAGAGAGGATTCTAGTTGAGATCCACAAGGGGAAACAAGTTTATCCGCGGTTGCTACGAGAGACTTCCGTCTTACGCTTGAATCTTTGGATCATAGGACACAACCTTGAAGCATGCATTGCAGAACAGGGCAGGGGTTATCAGGGAACTGGTGGCACCAGGGATCTAAATTCTGACACAAAGGGAAAGAAATAGAGACTGAGGATGTCACTGGGTCGGAAAGGAAGACGCTAATCATGCAGGAGCGGCCGAGAGAAATCAATGAATGAGGAGGTGAAAAACCAAGATTAAGGATTCGGGACATGGCTTTTGGTGCGCCCGGCAAGACCATGGTGGAGTGGGGCAACGATGCGATAAGTGGAGGGAGGATGAGCGAAGCAGAGAGCCGTTGGAGAGGAAACAAGGGATGGAGAGACAAGTGTCTCCTGATTGAGCTAAGGCATGGGCCGATGATAAACACGTGTCTACCTAGCAAAATCAACAACGGATCCCTGACCGCGACAGCGGAGTTGACTCGGTCGCACATCATCGAGGCGAAGGGGGTCTCGAGGTAGAGGCGATACAGGTGGGCAGCGTCTGAACAGATCCATCTTGACAAGACATGTGGAAAAGGATACACAGTGGGAAAAAGACAATCACAGGAGAGCTGATCCCGAGACACCTCTTAACAGGGAAAAGAGTGAGATCACAGGAACCCAACTAATGGGAGAGATTGGTGTAGACCAAACCGAATTCCCAGGTCTAATTACCTCACTTGAAGACACAAAAATGGTTGAACCCAACCGTCAAGGAGCAAACCATGAAATTCAAATATGGGACCCAAATCCAACTTGTCTTCATTCTTCCCTCATTTGCCAAGTAACCAAAGATCTGTAAGAAAAGGAAGAAGGGGTGCTGAATAATAGAGAATCCCAAGGAGAAGCAGAACCGCCATATCTTGACCTTGAAATGGGATCAGCTGGAGGAACACGCTTCAAAGGTCAGGCTATTGGAAAAAGAAGCTCTGAAGGGCCTCGCAAATGGCAGAAGAAAGGAAAACTAAAGAGGAGGGAAGACCAACCATATTCTATATAAATGGTCAGAATTCTAATGTGGACTTGTAGGGGAATTAGTGAAAGGGACACAATCAACTGAATAAGTTATATGATGAAAGACACTAATGCATCTATCATATGCTTAGTAGAAACCAAAGCGAATATAGACAAAATTGCAAGATTTGGGAGAACATTCAAAACCAGATGGCACTGGCAGCTATCCCGGCCCGTGGATACTCAGAAGGCATCATCACCATTTGGTAAAGAGGATTTGGAACTGTCACCCTTATAGCTTCATCCAGGTTACCCTACATCTCATTATTTCATTGAAAAATAGGTACATATGGATAGTTTCAACCGTATATAGTGACAAAACAATTTTGGAGCAAAGGAACACCTGGAAGGAATTGGAGAGGATAGCAGCAATTCAAGGCCCTTAGCTAATTGTAGGTGATTTCAATACAGTAAGAAGGAATGCGGAAAGAACTGGAGGGCCAGGAATGCAAGCTCATGACACTAAAACCAGGTTATTCAATAAATTCATATTAGACAACTGTCTCTCTAAACTCCAGCACATGGACTCCCCTTTCACCTAGTGTAACAACCAGAGAGGGGAAGCAAGGAGGTGGGCCATACTGGACAAATGCTTGGCTAATTAGAGATGGCAGAACCAAGTCTTTTCTTATTGTGTCAAGCATCTATAAAGATGCTAGTCTGATCACTCACCAATTCTATTAGAAAGTAGGTTGGAAAACAGAGGGGTAGGAAACCTTTTAGATTTGAAAACACATAGATTCAAACAGAGGAATGTCGTAAGACTGTCAAGGAAATTTGGATCTCAACTAACAATAGAAACTTAATGCATAATCTTAGTCACAAATTCAGTAGATTGAGAAAGAAATTAACTATAAACTGCAACCAGAATTTGAGGACCATGGAACAAAGAATCAAACATGTTGAATATGAAATTGAAAAAATGGAAGACTGGAACTGCAGTGACAATCAAGAAGATACTTACATGGGGAAACTTAGATCTCTACATAATCTTCTCCAGGCCCTATTGAGACAAAATGCCACCATATGGGCCCAAAGATCAAGAATACAATGGAAGCAAAATGGAGATCTTAACAACGGATATTTTCACCAAACTACTAGGGCCCACAGAGCACATAATAAAAGAGATCAAATTAAAAATGACCTACATATTATAGTTGATGAACTATAGGAAATTGAGAATGAATTCATAAGCTATTATCACAAGCTATAGCAGGGAAGTTAAAGAAAGAGAATAGCAAAATTAATTAATGCTTTGCCAGATGACCTACACATGCTAACTGATGAGCACAGAGATGAGCTTGTTGCCCTTGTCACCAGGTATGAAGTGTTTGATGCTATTAAAGAAATTCCCAAAGGTAAATCCTTGGGGCCTGATTGTAACACCCTTAAATTTTTAAATAAATAATAAAAATATCCTAAAATTTCAACGAGGTTAATTAGAACAAAAAAATGAATTAATTACTTTAAAACTCAATTAAGGCAAAATCGGGAATTAATGAATCTAAAATCCACACTCACAGCTATTTGGGGCAGAGAAGGCCTGATGAGTGTTCAAATGAGCATACTTTCATACCATTTTCTTATATGTTTTGCAATCCATTCTGATGAATTATGACCCTCTAGTCCTTAAAAAGCTTTATATTTTGTAAACAAGGCATATAGAAGCCACTCCGGGAGAAAGGAAGCATTTTGAGGTGAAAAAGAGGCCCATCCAGCGCTATTCTGGAGCAAATGAGAAGGCATACGGGGTGCATACGGCCGTATGCTACTGGACAAAGTGAACAGCCTACATATCGACCCTCCCTAGACGGTATACACCCCGTATGAATTCATACGGGGTCTCATACGGCCGTATAATAGCCACTATACTCGACACTCCACCGCATACTAACTGTTATACGGCCATATAGGTGGCCTTGATCTACATACGAGCCCGTATATGAGCCCGTATGTCATAACCCTCTCTTATACTGCAGACCCAAGCAGAGTATAAGTGTCATTGTCACTCCTAAAACCCTAAGTTGAGGTATAAATAGGATGTTTTAGGGTTTAGGAGGGGAGGTTGGCTTTGGAGAGAGTTATCATTGAGATTAGGGATTGGGGGTCTTCTCCCCCAATCTTGGAGAGAGAGAGAAGGAAGGAGGTAGAGAAGGGGATCAATCTTATAGAGTACATCAGCGGTATTCTCTATCATGTGTATTTTAGATTATATTCTTGTTGGTTTGGATTGGAGTTCTCTATTAATGGGGAACTAATCTTATAGATACTTGGGTATGAGAAACAATTGGGTATTGCATTAATGACATATTGATTTTTATGTTTTGATTGATTGGATGTATGCTTGAATGTCTATTGGATGTTTTGTATTGATTGTAATCTCTCTACATTGCAGGATGCCTGGAGAGATTACTTGGGAGTGATACAAGGGCTAGAGCTAGCGTCTCCTTGTATTAGAAACATGCTCCATTAGAGAGGGTTGTGAGTACGCCGAGGGATTTGGGTGCAAGAAGGAGAGCGATTCTTTAATAATATTTAATCCCACAATCCTTCCAAGATATAGGTTCCCTTGAGCTCAATCATAGGAGACTAGTTATCCAATCACCTCGAGAGAGGGATTGGATATAATTTGGGAACTCTTGGGACAAGCATCTCCAATCGTCTTCATAGACTTCTTTATGTATCCTTAGATTTAAATCCAAAGGGGACTCATGCTCAAGTATCTCCTTCTCATGCTATAGTTTTCTCTCAATTAATTCTCGATTTCCAAAGTTTGTTTCCAATCTTTTAATTCCTTAGATTTAGACTCAAAAACTACCAAATCATTAATAAGACTAGATAATAGAAGTTTAGTTTACACTAGTAATCTATTCCCTGTGGGTTCGACACTCGACTCTAATAGTCCACTCTACTACTCGATCATGATCCGTACACTTGCGAAAATCGCATCAAGTATTTGACGCCGTTGCCGGGGAATAGAATTAGTAGTTAGGTTAGGATTTTATTAATTTAGTCATTTATTTTCCTTTTTTCTTTTCTTTACTTTCTTTTGATTCTTTGGATACTCACTTTTCTCATTATCTCTACTTGCGAGGAATCGTTGCATAACCCGTCGAAACTCCAAGGGTCTACTTGAAAGAGATAGTGAAATTGAAATAACTCTTCACAAAAGGTTGAGAGGGATAGAGGAACCACCTCTGGGCCCCTTTTCGGAATCAGAAAACTCAGTCACAGTTGAGATTGGCACGAACACTGATGAAGTGCCCATCATGGCCGAAAGAAGGCGTACATTGGCTGAGTTTGAGAGATCTCGATACACCAGGGAAGAATTCAGCATCCACTCCCCGAATGTCAACATCAACACCTTTGAGATCAAGAACACCACGATGAATATGCTCCAAATTCAACTCAATTTGATGGAAGACCGGATGAAGACCCTCATGCCCACATGGCAAAGTTTCTTCAGATTTACAACATATCCAAACCGAATGGGATCTCCAATGAAGCCATTAGATTGTGACTCTTCCCATGGAGTTTGAGAGGGGGAGCTTATAGTTGGCTCACCCCCCTCCCCTCCCCTCCCCGCCCCCCCTGGTTCTATTCACACTTGGGCTGACATGCTTGAAAAGTTTGTTGGCCGCTACTTCCCACCGAGCAAGGCCGTAAATCTCCGATCCGAGATCAATGCTTTCAAGCAAAATGGGGTTGAAACATTTTCTGAAGCTTATGAAAGGTTTAGAGAGCAACTTCATCGTTGTCCACAACATGGTCTAGACCCTTGCAACAAGGTTCGTACCTTTTATAATGGGTTGGACAGCGTTAATAAGCAACTTGTCGATTGTACCGCAGGAGGGTCGTTGAGTAACAAGTATTCTGAAGATGCCGAAAAGATATTTGAAGACATGGCTGGAAATGAAGCCCATTGGTCCACGAGGGATAAACAAGTCAAACTTGTGGGATCAATGGAGGACCCCCCTTCTATAGACACCGCTCTTGCTGAAAAGCTGGATACATTAACTAAGAAGATTGACCGCCTTACATTCAGAAACCAATCACAACTTGGTGGTAGTTCAACCCTTGTTTCAGTGATGTTTTACACCACATGTGGAGGAGGGCATGAAGTATCAAGATGCCCAATTGCAAGCACCGAAATAGCCCCTATGGAGCAAGTACAATATATGGGAAATGCACCAAGAATGCCGGAGGGTCAATATCGGTCGCACCTCCCAAAATGGAGCAACCCGCTCCTATCATATGGAAACCCTCAAGCGGGGCAATATCCCCCGGGATTTCAACCAACTCCGAGGCCACCACAAAAGAAGAGGCCCAACCTGGAAGATCAACTGGCAAAATTTATGCAGGACACTAGCATGGCAATCAGGAATTTGCAAGTTTTGTTCCAAGACTTAGAGTATCAAATGGGACAAATAGATACAAACATAGTGGAGAGACCACAAGGTAGCCTCCCGAGGAATACCGAAGAGAACCCCCGGGAGCATTGCAAAGCCATTACTCTAAGAAGTGGCAAAGAAGTAGAGTTACCTATTGCAATCCCTCCAATCGAGAGCGCCGTGGAGGTTGAAGAAGTAGAACCGATGGGAAATTCTGATGGGCAGCAAAAAGAGAAGGAAAAAGTGGTAAAGCAGCCACCCGTACCCGCATATCAACCTCAAATCCCGTATCTAGAAAGACTCAGGAAGGATAAAGAAGATGCTCAATTTGCAAAATTCATGAGCATGGTGAAGCAATTACGCATCAGTTTACCGTTGGTAGAGGTCCTATCCCAAATGCTCAAATATGCTAAGTTCATGAAGGAACTCCTCTTCAATAAGAAGAAATTGGAAGATGTGGGTGTCATCACATTAAATGCGCAATGCTCTGCGGTGTTGCAACAAGAGCTGCCCAAGAAACTGAAAGACCCGGGGAGCTTCGTTGTCCCTCTCATACTTGGTGAAGGGATCACAAAGAAGGCATTGGCGGACTCAGGTGCCAGCATTAATGTGATGTCATACAAATTATATATGAAGTTGGGTCTTGCTGAACCAAAGCCACAGGGATGACACTTCAGCTCGTCGATAAATCTGTGAGACGCCCTAAGGGGCTAGCCGAAGATGTGCTCATCCAGATTAATCAGTTTGTCTTCCGGACTGACCTTTGGTGTTGGTTTCACAAGCCAACCCAGGTCTTATAAGGAGGGGTATACGGCCTTATGTAGGTTGTATAGACGTCCCTGAGTACCATATGGGGGTTTATACGGCCATACGATGGCTCGTATAGATGGTTCTTTGCATGAGCTTAAATTGTCAGGTTCATACAGGCGTGTATATGGCTGTACACTGGCCTGTATACAACCTAGGTGCCACCATACGGGGTTTATACGGCCAAATACTGGGCCGTATACTCCCCTACATTCACCTTAAGCGAAATCCAGGGGTATACGGCCTACCATACGGTCGTACATGGGCCCTTATGCATGCAACTATGTACCTGTATCTCCTCCCTCTTTTCAATGCACTAATATGCTCTTGAGTATTCTCTTTGCGGGTACACTGGTGAAGCCTAATTCTTAAAAGAGCAAACACTCCATGGGTCGGAATGACCTGCGCGTGAGGATAGCTTTACTACTTCCCCACCAACACTTTCAGGTTGCCTCACCATCAACACCACCTCGAAGGGAAGGCCCACGCCCACGCATTGAAGAAGATGAAGGGGATGATGAAATTATTACACTCACTTGCGCATTCACCGTCATGGCAATTAGTAGAGCAGTTATGGCACCACTACCGGCACCCGTGGACCCCTCTCCACTACCGACTTCACCAGCAGCACCAGCATCCAATAAGCAGCCACACACGGACGGCTGAGACACTTTATCTAGACTTGTGTTTATTTTGTTATATTTTCACAGTCTTATACTTTGTGCACTTATAGCAAGGGTTCCCCTGCTCATCTCATCCTTTATTGTTCCTTTCTGTAGTGTTTATTCTCTTGATTTGTCTTGGAACTATCATGATCTCTCTCCCTTTGTAGATTTACGCACAAACCAGAAACACCCCGGTAAAATTCTACACAATCAAATCCTCAACCACCAAGGTTGTCATCATCTTACCGGGGAAGTCTCGGTTCACCTTTCTACATGCTTTTTACTCTTTTCTGGATTTTACTTGAGCTTGATTACATACATTGAGGACAATGCACCATTCTAAGTATTGAGATAGATAGCTACCTATCTACTTACAGAGTTATTGCAAATTTCTAAGTGTGGAGATAAATAGCTAATAGACTTTTGGAATTTATTGTAAATCTTTCTATACAAGAGCATTTTTGGCACGCACCGATGATGGCATTGTTAGAGAATGTATTGATTCACTCTATTCTTAGTGCACCATCTTATCACCCAAATTTTTTCGAATTCTCCTATGACATATTATGGACATCTAGAGACAATCCTTGTGGAATTCAAAATCTCTAGTGACAATAGATAACCCATTGCCATGTTTTATTGACCTTAATTGATAACCATTACTCTCAAGGGCTCCAAGAGGATCCGTGGCACTAGTTGAGCCTCTGACCCTTCAAAACTTAACCTAGTGGAGAAGTAAGAGAAGAATAAAATAACATGTATATAGTAGTTTAGTTGCTACAATAATAAAGACAGTGTTCCACTACTTGTTGTGATGAAGTAGTTTGGGGTCTCGGCCCCTAATCAGAGTAACCCTCAATTCGAAAATCACTTCTACGTATGAACACATCTAGGTAGAGTTGTAAGCCTCTTAGTACTCGGGTGCTCTGGTACCTAAACAACATGTACATCCTGAAGAAAAGAGGGCCTACACTCTACAATGATTTTACCACGGGAAACTCAGATCCATTAGGGATGCCCTACCCGGAAAAAAAAAGGTGGGTTTTGTGTGTACATAAATTGAAGTTACTCAAACTTGTCCACTATGTACTCAATAGAGGGTTGGCTGTCTTGAGTTTAGGGCCTCAAAAATCTTCTAAAGTCCATTGAGGGAATGCTTATCTTGCAAGGACTTTTGAACATAGTATGTGGAGTGATGATGGTCATCTAGGGCCGTGAGAAACCGAAACACAAGATGTAATCTAGGTTCCAGTATGGAAATAGGAGAATGCATCTCAAGATGGTAAGCTTGGGATAGGGTAGAACCAATTATTTTATAGCCGGAGGTTGAACACTTATCAATTCTTTCGTTTAATTGTTTTATTTGCCTAAGGACAAGCAAACACTTAAGTGTAAAGATATTTGATGAGTGTTCAAATGAGCATACTTTCATATCATTTTCCTATATGTTTTGCATGCCATTCTGATGAATTATGGCCCTCTAGTCCTTAAAAAGCTTTATATTTTGTAAACAAGGCATATAGAAGCAACTCCGGGAGAAAGGAAGCATTTTGAGGTGAAAAAGAGGCTGAACCAAAGCTACTCTAGAGCAAATAGGAAGGCATATGGTGTGTATACGGCCGTATGCTATTGGACAAAGTGAACGACCTACACATCGACCATCCCTGGATGGTATACACCCCGTATGAATTCATACTGGGTCTCATACGGCCGTATAATGGCCAGTATACTCGACATTGCACCATATACTGACTGTTATATGGCCATATAGGTGGTCATGATCTTTATACGGGCCCGTATATGGCCCATATACGAGCCCGTATATCGTAACCCTCTCTTATACTGTGTGTCATTGTCACTCCTAAAACCCTAAGCTGAGGTATAAATAGGATGTTTTAGGGTTTAGGAGGGGAGGTTGGCTTTAGAGAGAGTTATCATTGAGATTAGGGATTGGGGGTTTCCTCCCCCAATCTTGGAGAAAGAGAGAAGGAAGGAGGTAGAGAAGTTAATCAATCTTATAGAGATGCCGACGGTATTCTCTATCATGTCTATTTTAGATTATATTCTTTTTGGTTTGGATTAGAGTTCTCCATTAATGGGGAACTAATCTTATAGATACTTGGGTATGAGAAACATTTGGGCATTGCATTAATGACATATTGATTTCTATGTTTTGATTGATTGGACGTATGCTTGAATGTCTATTGGATGTTTTGTATTGATTGTGATCTCTCTACGTTGCGGGATGCCTGGAGAGATTACTTTGGTGCGATACAAGGGCTAGAGCTAGCGCCTCCTTGTATTAGGAACATGCTCCACTAGAGAGGATTGTGAGTACGCCGAGGGATTCGGTGCTAGAAGGAGAGCGATTCTTTAATAATATTTAATCCCACAATCCTTCCAAGATATAGGTTCCCTTGAACTTAAGACAATCCTAGGAGATTAGTTATCCAATCACCTCGAGAGAGGGATTGGATATAATTTAGGAACTCTTGGCACAAACATCTCCAATCGTCTTCATAGACTTCTTTATGTGTCCTTAGATTTAAATCCAAAGGGGACTCATGCTCAAGTATTTCCTTCTCATGCTATAGTTTTCTCTCAATTAATTCTCGATTTTCAAAGTTTGTCTCAAATCTTTTAATTCCTTAGATTTAGACTCAAAAACTACCAAATCTTTTATAAGATTAGATAATAGAAGTTTAGTTTACACTAGTAATCTATTCCCTGTGGGTTCGACACTCGACTCTAATAGTCCACTCTACTACTTGACCACGATCCATGCACTTACGAAAATCCCATCAAGACTGTATTGGGCTAGGCCATCTAGACGTGAAATAGTTGGAGGTGGATTGAAAGGATGATCCCGATTAATTAATTGAGAAAATTATTAAGTGTTAATTAATCTTGATTAACTAAGTGAGAGATACGGGACAAAAATTAGGGTCCCGATAAAGTAGATCTGGCAAAGTCAAAGCCAAAAAATATGGATCTCAATCGAGCATTGTTACCACCATTTAGGATCTAGTCCTGCATGCGAAAATAAGCTCAGGATACTACGGGGTGCCTGTGGACGAGACAACCCACAATTATTGAGGCAATTATTCAGGGCAGTCAAACATGGTTGACATGGTGCCAACAAAATCAAGATCCGAGATTTAAGGATCTTGTCGGATCAAAGAGACTTTAATAATAACCACGTGATGCTACAGTGATTTATTGATTAAAGAATAATATAATTGTTATATATCATAGTGACTTAGGGCTTAAGATGAATTGAAACAAAAATTAAAAACTTTATTTCATTCCTCTCTGTCGATCTCACGCCCTCCGACCCACGCCCCCTCACCTTTTTCCCTCCTTCTCCCTCGATCTCACCCCCCACACCATCCTGCTCATACCAGCCACCACCACTGCCAGTTTGTGCGAGCAACCTGCAGACGAGCTTATGCTCTTTGGCCAGCCGATCGGCGACTCCGTGACCGGCCGCTGACACCACCCCGGTCGCGGCTCGTCGTGCCCCGCCTCGTGAGCTCATGAAGTCTTTCTCCCCTGTAATGGCAGCGAGGCCGGCGAAGCCTCTACTCGGTTGTGACCCCGGTTTCCGGCACACGTTGAGCACCAACCTTTTCCTCCCTACACAGAGCCCCCTCTTCCTAGTGCTTGGGCAGCCTAGATCTAGTGGTCACTCCTTCTCCGACAGTGATCTGAAGCCTTGTGAAATCGGTGAGCTTTGATTTGGAGTTATTGACTATGGTTGAATGAATTGAAGTGATTTGAGGAAAGGGATTTGAAAATCAGTGAGATGGTTAAGGCAGGGATTATTAGTTGAAAAAATATCTAATCACTTAATTAAATTCATGTTGCTAAATGCGAATAATTGTATTAATTTTGGGGCCCTCTAAATAGAGGAGGTGTTACCGAATTTTCGTAGAAAATTCAAGTATTAATGTTTGATTAGTCTTTCATGATTAATAATCCATGTTTATTTATAGCAATGGACTAAGTTGTAAAAGCATGTTAGATCCTTCAATTATGCTAGGATGAAGATTTCAAAGATCTTTGATTTCTAGTAAAATCCATATTTTTCTATATCCTTTGAAAATATGAAATGCAAGTTAGTGAAAGCATGCTCTAGTAACTTAACGTATGTCTATACTCTAATGAGTCTAGATTAGAGTATAAGTTAAGAATACAGTTTTCATATTCCTGAAATTCCGTATTTTTTATTTTAAGGAAAAGGAAAAGGCAAAGGCAAGGCCATTGCTGCTGAAGGACCTAGCCAGCCTTAGAGACTACTCAGACTCAGGTGAGGGAACAAAACTGGAAATTCTTATATTTTTACCGTATTTTCATCGTACTTATTTATTTGAGAATTAAAGATATGATTTTATTAATTATCATGAAATGCTTTGAGTATTACAAGCATGTTTTTATTGATAGCTTTTGGAATTTGAAACATGTTTTAGAAAAGCATGCAATAAGCTCATAAACCTTTCAAAAATAAAAATGAGAAATTGATAGAAATATTAATCCACTGCACCGTACCCACATACTTGCTTGCACCAGTGGTGGCTCTATGATAGAGCCAGAGAGTACGATACTAGGTGGGAAAGGGGTTGTATTTATAACTCTGTTTTTAGTCCAAACTATCTGTTTTCAAACCCTTCTGTTTTCAAAGAATTAAAACCCCCTTTCCGTACCCGTCAGGTGCCTAGTATACGTATATACTATAGCTCAACGGTTGTTGATTGGTCCGACCGGAGAGCTATCAGGTGTTGATTGGTTCGCTCGTTTCCACTCTGGTTCTGCAGTATGGTTATAGGGGTGTAGCTGACATTAATATGATTGATGATTATGATTTGATTTCACATATTGTTACCCTTTCGGTTGTTGATTGGTCCAACTGTGTTGGTTCGGCTTTGATTAATTGGTCACCGTGACGCATTATGGAAATCATTTCCTGCATGCAGATGATAAATGACTAAAGAAACTCACATGTGCATATCTTTGGCTTTCTATTGATGTTAACATGATTCATATAAATCGATTGAAGATAATGCATTGACTCTCATGTTTAAAATTTGTGTTCATCTTAATACTTTATTATTGTCCAATTTATATTTGTATTTTACTTTAAATTCCTAATTGTCTGTCAGGTATGTTTATACCTGACAGTAGTATTCGTACCTCACTGAGCTCCTGTAGCTCACTCTTTTGTTTTGTGAAATTTTGCAGGTAGTAGACGGGTTCATGATCATGTCTAGTGTGGAGGACAGGGTACTGTCTATCCTTAGTTGGCTCTGACCGTCGGGTCCCTTATGTTATATTTGAATTTGGTGGGTTTGATTTGAGGAGAATTATAAACTCCTATGCAAACTTGTATTATTTGACTTTATGGCTTGTACTGTTATGTATTTAACATTAAGTTAAATATGATATTAGCGTTTGTTTATGGTAAATTCTTAGATTACAGAGCCTTAGGCTCGGGGTTCACTCATTGACCTAGCTGGTGTGACACCTGTCCCCTAATTGGAGTTGGGTGTTACACTAATGGTCTCAACTCTGAATTTTTTAATGCTTTTTGGAGCATAATCAATCAATCCATGAAACTGCTATTATGCACCTTTTTTATCATGCTAAGATGCCTACATCTTGGAATCAAACCCATATTTGTTTAATCCCAAAGAAGAACAGTTCTATGTATGTGAGTGATTATAGGCCTATATCTTTATACAATGTCAATTACAAAATCATTATAAGGATACTAGTTAATAGAATTAGAAGAGTGTTAGATCACATTATTGGAAGAGAGCAAAATGCATCCATAAAAGGTAGGAATATAAATGACAATGTGTTGCTAGCACATGAATTAGCTCACTCTTTAGAGAATGAAACTCTCCACCCAATGATGATGATAAAGCTTGATATGGAAAAGGCATACGATGTTTTAGAATGGAATGACATATATGTTGTTATGATAAAAATGAGATTTCCAGAAAAGTGGATTGCATGGATTAGAGAATCTATTCAGTCCACATCAATGGCCTTCATAATCAATGGAAAAGTAGGTAGATGGTTTAAACCTGTGGCAGGAGTGAGGCAAGGAGATCCTATATCTCCATACCTCTTCATCCTGGTGTCACAGGTTTTAACCAATGTGTTAAATACAGTGGAAAGTATGAAAATACTCAAAGGGATAAGAATTGAGGAAGATAGGCATATAAATCATGTCTTATATGCTCTAATGACCTGCTAGTATGCAGTGAGGCTTTAAGAAAGAGTGCAAATACCCTAAATCTTTGCATGCAAATTTACAAAAATTTAACTGAGAAAAGAGTGAATTTGGTAAAACCTAAGATTTTTTTCCATCTTGGTTTAATATTAGAGTTAGAAAATCCATTGAAGAAACTCTAAAATTGATAAGAGGCAGTTTTCCACTCAAATATTTCGGCAACTAGATCGCACCTAACAGGATACCAATGCATCTATTCAAATTATTGGTGGATAAGGTTAAATCTAAGCTGGCTAGCTGGAAAGGCCTTAGTCTTTCAATGGTTGGGAGGGTCACACTTGCAAATTCAGTTTTGATGTCTATACCAATATATGCTCTGAGCACTTATGCCTTACCAGACTGCATCATTGAGGTAGTGTTTGGTTGTTTGTAACTCTCCATACATGTATGGAGATTTACATGTATGGAGAGTTACATGATGAGGAGTTACAGTCATGTGTTTGGTTGATTGTTTAAAAAGTGATGAATGTAACTCTCCATACATGAATGTACACTTTTTGTGTTTGGTTGTAATAAAAGATGAGTTTTTACACATGCCACCCCTCAAATATTGTCAAATCACTTGCCACCCCCTCATTTTTCAGTAAAACCTTATAACCCCCTCTTTTATTTTTATTTTACTTGTCACCCCCTTGACTAAAGTTTCAAACCTTAACCTTGGTTAAATATAAAACCTAAGGTTATAATACATGTAAATTGACAAGTTTACCCTTTTTATATATAATATTATTTTTAATAAGTTTCTCATATTTTCTATTTTTAATAATTATGTATTTTGTTGGTGATAAAATGTATAATTATTATTATTATTATTATTATTATTATTATTATTTTCCTTCTATAAAATATAATTTTTTAATAGAAATATAATTATTTTGTTTTATTTTGGCCATCTTATAAATAAATTTTTTAATGTATGTTATTAAAGTTTAAAAAATATGTATTTTAATAATTATTTTTTATAAATTTAACATTTATTTTCCTTAATAAACTCATAATTTACTTATAACCATTTTCAGAATTTTTTAATTATTTACCAGGATAAATAATAATTATGAAAAGAAGGGGTATTTTTGTCTTTTACTTTATTATTTTGAATGTTTTTAAAAACTATTTAAAATTTTTAGTGTGAATAACTAACTCAAGGGGTGGCAAATAAAATAAAAATAAAGGAGGGGGCTATGGGGTATTATTGAAAAATGAGGGGGTGACAAGTGATTTCGCTATTTTTGAGGGGGTTGCAAGTAAAAAACTCATAAAAGATAGATTGGATGAAGAGATATAGTTACCCCTATTGTGAGTGGTGAGATTACCCCATTTTAAAAAACCTAAAAAATAGATGAGATAGTAAATGCAAATGTGTGTAAGTCCCCATCCAGTCATTTCAGGTGTAACTCCTCATACAAAATTTTTGTATGGAGAGTTACACACACACAAATAAATATCCCTACCAAACAAAAAAAGTAAAAAGTAATGTATGGGGAGTTACCCATCCCTGGATGTAACTCCCTATACACTCAACCAAACACTACCTGATTCAATAACAAAGCAAGTTAGGAAATTCGTTTGGTCCCATGACAGCTGAAACAGAGGTCTTCACATGATTAACTGGGTACCATAACTAGCCCTAAACTTAAGGGTGGATTAGGAATTAGAGATCTTAAAGAATGAGGACTGCACTATTAGGAAAGCATGCAATTGATTTAGTCAATGGAAAGGACACCTTATGGTTAAGCTCATGAAAAGGAAATATTGGAAAGTGGAACCATGAGATATGAGGAGAGAACAGAAAGCATCATGGGGACATAAAACACTAAGGAAAATTATTAAAGAAATTAGAACACACTTAGCTCTTAGCAACATAGAAAGAAATGATACTATCCTTAAGCATCTATGGCTATTTGATACTCCTATTGATTACAAACCCACATTTATTAACATTGACTTGAATTTATTTGGTCCTCAAGTAGATGGGGAGACTTATGAATGAATTAGAATGGAATGACCAACTTGTTCAGGAGTTATTTCCCCCATTTGTGGCAAAGGATGTTAGGAAAATTAAGTTGGAAACTAGAGAAGCCCAATAGGATTGGATATGGAAAGGTCGGAACCAAGGGAACAACCATTATTGCAGCCATTTATGATCAAATCGAGAGAAAGGTGCAGAAAATGAATGGGTGGGATGGAAGAACTTATGGAGACTCCAAGTGCCACCAAAAGTAAAGCTTTTCTTATGGAAATTATGCCATGGGACCGGCAATAAAGGATTACCTCTACAGTGAACATCGATCCACAAGAGAAGTGCCCTATATGTAATATGGAGGATGAGACCATTACCCACATCTCTCTCGAGTGCTGACCTGCAATGGGAAGTTTGGATGGAAATACAAAAGCTTGGAAACCTCACCACTATGAACATGACAGAAATTAGCATTGTCGATGTGGTGTGGCCGGGAATTACAAATTGGGACCAAATTCTTTAAATAAAGAGGAACTAACTCTTATATCTTACACTCTTTGGCGTGTATGAAATACAAGATGCAAAAAGATCTTTCAAAGGGCACCACCGTGAGTCAAGAGGATTGCTAATATCACATTGGCAATGGCGAAGGAGTTCAGTCAGAGGGGCAGGACAATGGAAGAAATAGAAGAAAGACAAAGATGGGAATGGAGGAGAGAAAACTATAACAATTTATTATACATAGATGGATCATGGATTGAGGGAAAAGATAATGCTGGCATTGGTTATGCTCTATTTAATTCTAAAGATGGTTTCTGTGTTGCAGGTGCTGGAAACGGAGGTGCTAACTCAACTCTGGAGGAAGAATTACAAGCACTGAAGGAAGGTATGTCCCAACTAGTCCAGAGAAAAAGCACAGGAGTGATCATTTTAACTGATAATTTGTTCATCCTAAGATTAATGAAGCCTAAAGTGCAAGATCAAACAATTATTGGAGAAGATCAAACACTGGAGTATCCAAAAAATTGATAGAGAACATAATTGGCTTGTTGATTATCTTGCTACGGAGGCAAATAGAACAAGAACTGAATCTGAATTTGAACGTAACCAAGAATTGCTTATGTGGTTCAAAGAAAAACAGTGTAACTGTGAACTAAAGTCTTGAATATAGATTAAGGGCTATTTTTCTACCAAAAATAAAAGGCGGGGTGGTAATCTCATTTGCTACATTTTAGTGGCAGTGTGCAATACACCAAGCCCAAACAAGAAATTTTCCCACATGTAGATCGTCTCCTCTATTATTTTTATTAAATAATTTAATTAAACTTATCATTTACACAAATATAAAAAAGTAATATTATTTATTAATTGAATAATAATTAATATGATTAATTTGACAATAACAATATTAACATTTCTTAATCCATAATAGATTATCTCCAACCTGATTACTCAAGGCAGCTAATTTTCCAGATATTAATAATTTCAATTATTTAATCATCTTCATGAACCTATTAAATAATATTAAATATTTTTAACAATTTACAAAATATTAATAAAAATTATCAATTTAATGATTGGCGGAACACTCATCCAGCCCAACATATACATTAGTCAAAATATCAAACACACCCTATTAAATAATATTAAATATTTTTAACAATTTACAAAATATTAATAAAAATTATCAATTTAATGATTGGCGGAACACTCATCCAGCCCAACATATACATTAGTCAAAATATCAAACACACCCGATTAGAACAAGGAATTTCAAAGATTTTAGAACTATATCATCCACTACCAACTCTTGAAAGGTATAATGAAAATCAATAAGCATGATAACATACATCAATGTATCCATCATCCATACATGGAGGTACTGACAATTAACATATATATAATCAAAGACACCAATAACCAACCCAGAGAAAGGAAAACAAAAAACATATACAATAATAACACATACTAGAGAGACACATCAAATGAAGCTACAGTCAAGTAGGGAAAATTTATCATGGTTCACCTTCACAGGCGCCTGGTCATTCTCTTCAGCATGTCATGAATAATGTGCATTCACCATCTCCCGGTACACCATATCAATGAACTGGTCACTCTGCCAAACCAACGCATTGACAAATTATAACAAATAGCATTTGAAGGTTTTGCTCAAGAATCAAGTGATTATGGTAATGAATTCAAATGTTTCAAATCAATAATCAGTTCACTGCTACATGGCTCAATAGAATGCCTGAAAATAGTTTTGGGTTTGACGGGAACAATAAATTCACCCTAACATATAATTATTCTTCTAGGTTACTTGTCACGTTCCCTCTTTTTCCAAGGAATTTGACTATGGTTAGTAAAAACCATTTTCACTAAGTGTTCAAAAACATCCATAACTCCAATGTGCTTCACAATGCAGTGTTGTCCAAAGTGGATATGGCAATGTCCCGGGTATCCACGAAAAATACAATTCCCAAACCAAACCAATTTAAATTTTTCATACTCAAACCCGTCCCAAACCGGTTTATAATCTCTACCTAATTTTCCAACACCATTAAGTATTTAAAATAAAATATTTAATAATGACTTTGCAAATTTAATAGTGCTCAATTGTAAGATTCAAAGCCTTATTAAACTTCAATAAACTAATCTTCAAGAAAAATTAAAGAAAATAACACTTTTATTTACATATAAAAATTCTAAAATAATTTTTATTAATGCCACAAATCACATCATCTAATAACTACAAAATTAAACCAATTAATATAACCTAAATTATTAATTTGTTCTAACATGCACTTCTAACGATTTGCTACATATGATTTATTAATATAGAACTACCAATTAAGTTTCATCATAAATACACACTGGCATATATAAAGATAGGTTAACATACTGACATATATATATAGTATTCGGGTTTTGGGTTTAGGGTCTCACCGATTCTATATCGAGTAACTGTGAGATACATATACTGGTTCGGGTTTTGGGTACTGAAGGGTCAAATCCCAATACCCTCTCAAACCCATTCAGGTTTTAATTTTCAATTCGAAACCCATCGTAAACCGTAATAAGGTTTTCTAAACAAGTCCTGTTAGGGTTCGGGTAAAAAGGTACTCATCAAACCCATGAAAATTGTCATTCCCTAATCCAGAGGCTTATTCTATACATTTTCTTAGTATCAAGTTTATAATCTTTAGTTATTAGAAGGAAAGCTTATATTCTAACACACAGAAATCAAAAAAATACCTTCTCCCAAGAATTTGTTAACCAACGGATCCAGAGCAGGCAGTCTAGAATCACACTACTGTAGATACTGACTTGGACTCTTATGATAATGATCATTCTGCTATGTTTGAATGCATGCCAACATTAAATTAAAAGGAAAAATGACATGGACTTCATGGGTTAATAGTACATGGTCCGGTTATGAAGCAAAACTTGCAAGAGATTGGGTAATTGCGTTGCAATTAAAAGGTTTGAGCCCAATAACTGGATTGAAATTTCTTGATCTTAAAAAAAGCTTATGGTATTACAACTGGTTTTACATTATAAATACTAATACTAATTTAGAGGTTCTCTCCTTGCTACTCCAATCTGTTTTTAATTCGTATACCTCTCATGACATTGTCTCTAGCACATGGCTTAGGCTAAATCCATAAGTCAATGTCAAAAATCATTCCATATAGATGAAGTTCGGATGTGTGGATATTGTGATCATTGGAACGTGAATACACAAGGGCCTTGATATAGAGGAATGTGAAAATTCACTAGTGTGTTTAATTTGAGGGGTATGGATATCTTTTTTTTTTCTGTGTTTGGTTTAAGGGACAAGAGCTTGGGTAAGTAAGAAATGTGATAAAGATGGACAAAAGCTTGGGATGAGGAGAGGGGGGAAGAAATCCCTAGACTTGAGAATCGGATCATCCTTGTCCCTCTACATCCCACTGCCATACACAAACCTTTGTTTAGATATCCACCTACCTATCCCTCTATATCCACCTTGCCAAACACGACCTTAATGTAAGCTCCATGCTTTACAAATTAAACATTAGGACCTAGTCTAATTCATTAAGAGGCTTCCAAATCAGGGTCTACAAGTTTGTTTCTATGACTTCTGATTTACTAAGATCTACCTGAACAATCTACAATCAGTTTATCACATGGCATGATTCAGCAAATGCACTGAGATTGTCAGATCTTCATAGTGGAGTGAACTGAATTTTTGTATTTTGACCATTATTCCTTGTGAAAGTAAAAATATAGAAAGGACCATCCTAAAACAATATAAAATTAGTTCATTTCATAGACTAAGTTCAAATAAAATGAGCATCTTTGTTTCACGATTGCATTACGAAATTAAGATTCCCAAAGCACCATAAGGAAGTGTCTATAAAACAAAAGGAAGAACTGCTCAAGAACTATGCAATAAACGATAAATGACCTCCAATGAAATACAGTACATGAAAACATTTATACAGCAATCCAATTGATGTTAGCAAATTTAAACAGAAAAAACAAGTAGGGAACAACAATACCTGCACAAGCTTCAATAATGCATCACGTACTTTTTCTCTCGTGATGACTGGTGCATAATTTGAAGCAGGGGTAAGAGATGGAGGTGGAGTAGGTGGTGGAAAGGGCTGAAGCAATGGGGTACCATAAGGGCGTTGCATAGTCACAGGTGGATGTAATGGTGGAGCAGTAGGCATGGAAGCTGAAATAGGTGGCATCATTAATGCAGAAGAAGAGGGTGAGGGTGTGAAAAATGAAGGTGTTACAAGATTTGTAGCAGAGTTGGTGGTGTTGTTGGCAGGTTCAAGAGTTTCAAGAAGAGGCACCAGAGGAGTTGAGGCAGTTGGAAGAGATGGATTAGGCAGAGGGGTTTGCACTGGAAATGGAGTAACACTGGGTGTCCTAGATGGTACGGAGACAGCTGCAGAAGACTGATGTGCTTGTTCAGGGATTACTGTGTTTGGTGCTATTCCAATATTCATGGCAGCCTACAAAACATAAGATACACCAGTAACAATAAATAAAGGAGTGATATCAAACATATTGATTCAAAATATCTAAGATTTTCAATGCAACCAAAACTTTTTCAACTGAACATGTACAATTGATAAAGCATTTAAACCTACAAGTATCAACAGAAAACATGAAGTGCAAAGCACTGCACGTCTCAAAGCAGAAAAAAAACATCCAAATTGACCTAATAAAAACATTAAAAAAAATAGAGATATGAAATTCAAAGACAGTACAGGAAATAAAGCATTCAGTTGAAGGTTAGATTACATACACTGAAGAAATTCACAAATGAATCATCAGCAACATCTGACACTGATGTAACCGTGGATGAAGTTGGTGGCTCCAAAGGGCCTTCCATAACAGAGAGACTAGGAACTGCTTCCAACTCCTCAAATTCACTGCTGCAAATTTCAACAAAAGCCAACTTCAACGATGAAACTTAAAAGCTTTTTTAAGCAACGGAATATCAAAATCTGGAATATCATGTTAATACACAGTTCAATAAAACAGCAGTGAGACTGCTGAAAACCATGACAAAGGGAACAAAGTTTATGATGCAAATTCATCTTAAAAGTTAAAGTGCTAGTTAGAAATATAACACCAATGAAAAAGAAGCAAACTTAAAATAGAACAGTGTATACAAATTATCAACGAAGAAATTGTTTGGAGCTTTGCAAATGAAACGTAGGGCAAAGAGGTTGCACAATTATTTCCCAAATATGTGAATCAAATTAAGTAAAAACAAACATTAAAATTAATGATGTTAAAGACCAAGAAAATATCACAGAGATGGCAATGAAAAGAACAGTAGGAAGCAGAAAAAACCACAACAAATTCACATAAACTCCCTTTTTACAAAAAAGGATACAAATTTGGTAGCATTTCATACCAATTGGGTCACAAACTAGTCGATACCTATAGTGGATCATGAAATAACCTCAAATTACATTACATTTCCTTAGTCATATGTCCCAATTTCCACCCATTAGCAGTTGTATAACTAGAAATGTATTGAACCTCTAGAAGTACTAATGTTTCATTTTATAGAAGTGGGTGTATTATTGCAAAATTCTTGGCATTTACAGCGTCCTTCCACAGAGAATAAATGAGGAAATCAAGAAAAACATAAAACAGAGATAAACAGCTTCCATGCACACAAACCATAAATCAAGCCATTAGAACATCAAGAAGCAAACATGTTAAATAATTCTTATCTGAAAATAAGTTATGATCAACAGAGGAAATGTTGATTTAAAATAAATATTGCTTGCAAACAGTAAAAATAGCCAATAGAGTATTTCTTTAAAAATTATTGAGCAGAGAAAATTGCTACAATTAATAATGCAACATGCAGCAGTGCCAAAGACAGGCCTCTCTGACAGGAACCAGAAACATAACCAGAATGATCACTTCGAAAAGAAGACTTCAATAATTGATATATCAAGGAATCAATGAAACAATTGTTTTAAAGGATGCATTTACCACCTTTTGGTTGAAGAAACTTTAGGCTTTGGAGGAACTTTGGAATATGCATTAAGAATCCTGTGGAAAACAAAGTATCATTAGAAAACAGAGCTCCAATTCAAATCCATCAGCTATAAACATGTAAGTTGATTAAAAAAAAAAACTAAAAAAAAAAATGTAACACTAACAACTGATTTCAAACAAAAAAAGAACTGATTTTATATTCATATTGATAGAAATGGCAACATGTATAACCAATGTTAACTAATGAATGAAATTATCAAAACCCAAAACTTAAGAAAATGGTTGTTCTCCATAAGCATTGCCTACAATATGAGGTTAGAAAGTAAACCATGCATGTTTTGTATCATGTTAAGTTGTCTTTTCTCTTTCTCTCTTTTTTCGCAAAAACCCTGAAAGTGAAATCAATTGGAAAAAAACTTTCAAATGTCCTCCAAAATTTTAATATTTAGCAAGGAATCAAACTTCTTTCATCTCATTAAGCTATCAACAATGTACAACTACAAACCAATAATGAGGACGGTAATATAAATCCAAATAAGTACAATGTGGAGTATGATCTATGGTAGCTACTGACTCAACTATAATGAAAGATGACAGTAATAAAATTGGGAAATAAAAATCCGTAATTAAAGAGTTTGAAATGGATGGGAAGTACAAAAAAATAGTACCTGCTGAAAAGATTTCCAACTGCTTCACAGTCATGGGCATTATAAAACCATATACCATTAACTTCTTGGGATGCATTACGATATAACAAATATGGGACCTGGACATCATACTCAAAATCTCCCAAAAGATCCTCCACCAAATTATCTGCTCAAAAAAATTTATTCACTGAAACATGTATGTACATACATCAATAAAAGAAACAAAACATTCTTGCATAATGTTGCCAATAGTTCAAAACTTCACAAGTTTTTGGAGCACCTAACAACTAACAAAAGTTCTAAGATGTTCAATAATCAAGCCCGTACCCTTTCTTCATATCACACTTCAGCCACCTTAAACAAACTTAAAAATCTAGTATGGTCAAGTGATCAATAACAAATGACGTCCCCAGTACATGCAATTCTATACAATTCTTTAATGTGCCAAATAGCAACACTTGTACTCGTGGCATTCTACAAATGCAAAACAATACAAACTGATATTGAAAAAATAAAACTAGTTTGTTTCACCCACAGAGAGCTTAATACAATAATTTTAAAATAGAAAACATCAAATATCATGCATTTAATCTAAAACCTCAGAATTCACCAGTTTCATAATCTTCACATGCAAAATGTGCGGTAGTATTTAGTTCCAATGCAATCATGATCAAGCATAACATTACAAGAACCCCACAAAGTATAGTAGCCAGGAATCTCACAAACTTCTCATCAAAATGATTGCCCATTTAAGTCATATAAATTAGCATTTAGAGTTTTAAAACTTCTGATTAGAAGTGAATGAATGTGCAAAAGAATGAAGAGTTAAAAGTTATGAACTATGCGGTAAGCTGCCCCTTAAACCAGTTAGTGGTAATGATGCACTAGTTCTTACAGTAAATTATATGAATAAGTTCAATTCTTTTAATCAACTAGAAAGAATAATACCGCTCTCCTTTCTCTTACCAAACATAAACCACACCAAGGATGTTTAGTTATCTTACAGAAGAAAGCGATCATGATCAAATCCTAACCTGTATTCCGCCGATTCATGACAATGAACTGAAATCTTGGTTGCGTATTCCTACAAGAAATAAAAACATAAAAGCAGGAAAATAAATAACTAATTCATAAAGCCTTCCAAAATTGAAAAAAAAAAATTTGAAACTTTATAGAAAACAGATAGACCATTAGAGATGACAACTATGATCTAAATAACAGAAATCCTCCCATTCTCACAAAATGTATTGTAAAATACAACAATCAGAGATCTGATTCAAAGTAAAGCAACAATTCATATCAATTCGAAGATCTAATTTCACCTTTTCACGACAAAGAGCGATCCTTCTACATCCTTGCGGCTCTGGGGAGAACATCAAACCAAAACCAAAAACCCTAATTAGAAACTATAGAACCATAAAAATGGATAAAAAATCAAGAACAATAGTGAGCAGCCAAGCGCCTACCCACTGATTGAGCTCGATGTTGAATTCGTAGAAGGTGACATGGGCCGCAGTCATGAGGATCTCCTCAACGAAAGGATCGATCCGCTGGAGGACGGTGAGATTGAGGACCTTGGTGCTTTGGTGATCGAGATTTGGCATCAGCTTCCAGTTCTGGGCCATTGGGGCAGCGAAACCCTAACCTGGAACGCACGTTGTGAAGGGGTACTTGAGAACGCTCTGTTTGGGGGAAGAGTCCGCAGAAGCCAATACCAAATCTAGCCAGGGAAATTTTCACATATACCCTTATAAAAGTGGGTAATTTCATATGCATTCAAAAAAGCTCTAGCAAAATAAATTATTTCTTAATAATTCCCAATGATTTTTATGTATATTTCTATATTTCCATATTTAGTTAAGCATAGTAAAATTTTCTTATAAAATTTATTTTAATAATAAAAAATAACCATTAATAGGCCACGTGGGTGCTAGCTGGAGCTAGTTAGGTTGACAGCTCATCTTTCTTCTAGATGTTTCTAGATTGTCAAGCTGGCATTCGGTTAGATCTCAACGGCCTTTTCTTCTAGATGCTTCTAGATTACCAGGCTGGCATTCGGTTAAATCTCAACAGCCTTAACAGTAATTCCTTCTAGAAGGGGGGTGAGTTCTTTGGTTCCTGTTGCGGCCTGCGAGCTCGGGGCTTGTGGCGCCTTCTTCGGGCCAAGGTGCATGGCCTCTGAAATCCGAAGAGGTGAGTCTTCATTACCCGAGGAGGTCCACTTTAATGGAACCGAGGCGATCGCTTCCCTTCATTTTCCCGAGGAGAACGATGTTAGGCGTAAGCCCAAGGAGGTTACTGCTCTAAATAGATGGATGAGATTAATCCACGTGTCAGATGGCGGGCTCCTCGGTTTTTCCTACGAGGCGTTTCTGTCGAGGTCGGTTCTTTGTAGATTCGGGATCCCAGTGGCCTTTATAACTGACAATGGTCGCCAGTTCGCAAACTCAACCTTCATATCGTTATGCGATAAGTTCAACATTGAGCACAGGCTGACTTCAGTTACACATCCACAAGCAAATGGCCAAGTGGAAGTAACCAATAGAACTCTTCTCCACAGTTTGAAGACAAGAGTTCTCAATCATGGATCTTCCTGGGTTAAGGAGATTCCAGGGACCCTATGGGGCGTATCGGACCACTACCCGAACCCCTACTGAAGCTATGATCCCACCCGAGATAAGAGTACGAATGCCCCGCACACAAGTTTTTGATTCTGAGGTGAATGAGGAGCGGCTCAGGGCGAAACTCGATCTCCTGGAGGAGAGGAGAGATGAAGCCAATCTCAAGGCGGCAACTTATCGCCAGTGAAGCGCTTTCATGATAGAAAGGTGAAGCAAGTAACCTTCCAAATTGGGGATCTGGTCCTGAGGGCGAATAAATTCGATGGCAACAAAAGCCGAACTGGGAAGCTGATCCCTAACTGGGAAGGACCATATGTTGTTCAAGAAATTGTAAGGCCTGGAACCTACTGGCTCACTAGGATAAATGGGAAGAGATTAAAGTGCCCATATCATTTCGAACATCTTCGAAGATACTATCAATAAATTCAGTCCTTCAATTGCAATTTCTTAAAAATAGCATCCTTGTTACTTCGGTGAATACCTTCTTGCAAATATAACTCTCCTCGGGAAATAGCTTAAAGCGCTTTGACCGCTTGGCTATAACTTTCCTCGAGAAAGAGGCTTTAAGCGCTTTGATCGCTTGGCCTTGACACTCCTCGGGAAATAGCTTAAAGCGCTTCGATCGCTTGGCTATGACCCTTCTCAAGAAAAAGCTTAAAGTGATTCGATCGCTTAGCTATAACCCTCCTCGGGAAATGGCTTGAAGCGCTTCAATCGCTTAGCTATGACCCTCCTTAGGAAAAAGCTTAAAGTGATTCGATCGCTTAGCTATAACCCTCCTCGGGAAATAGCTTAAAACTCTTCGATCGCTTGGCTATAATCCTCCTAGAAAAAAAAAGCTTGAAGCGCTTCGATCGCTTAGCTAAAACTTTCTTCGGGAAATGGCTTGAAGCGCTTCAATCGCTTGGCTATAACCCGCCTCGAAAAATAGCTTTAAGCGATCTGATTGTTTGGCTATAATCCTCCTTAGGAAATAGCTTAAAGCACTTTGATCGCTTGGCTATACATCTCCTCAGGAAAATAGCTTGAAGCGCTTTGATCGCTTGGCTATACATTTCCTGAGGAAAATAGCTTGAAGTGCTTTGATCACTTGGCTATACATCTCCTCGGGAAAAAAGCTTGAAGCGTTTTGATCGCTTGGCTATCCATCTCCTCGGGAAAAAAGCTTGAAGGGCTTTGATTGCTTGGCTATGATATTTTTCGGGAAAAAGATTTAAGCGCCTTAGTCACAAGGCTATAACCCACTTCGGGAAAGTTCAAGTGCTTCAGTTACACAACTGTAACCCAACTTGGGAGAAGACTTAAATATTTCGATTACACAACTACCACCTCCCTCGGGAAAACTTATAGCGTTCTGATCACTTGACTACAACCTTACTCGGGAAAACCAAAGTACCATGATCACATGCCTATCGCATTCTTCAGCAACGCTAGAGCATTTTGATAACTTGATTAAGGCATGAACAAAAAGCACAACAAACGAATTCATTCATTTGGAGACAGAAGGAATCAACTCAAAGAATTCTCATTCATATGTGATTCAAATCACAATTCAAGTACTGGGGAGGAAGCAGATTGCGACAACATAGAAATTATAACTGAGCTCAAGATTAGGGAGCGTCTCTTCTTGCAGCAGTGGCAGCAGAGGGATCTACAGGAGGAGCCGCAATCTCAATATCATCTTCAGCTCTACCTCGAACTCCTTCAGTGGGGGCGTCCTCTGCACCTGTTTCGCCCTCCTTGCCCGAAGAAGGATCCTCTTGCCATTCATCGTCCGAATCAACATTAGGATCTTCTCCGGCGAGGAACTTGAGCCCCTTCTTGCAGGTCTGAGAGGAGAAGTCCACTGGAAGGGTCTTCAGCGTTTCCTCGGGAACGACCTGCAATACTAACTCCCGAAGGACTCGGAAGGCATCGGTCCCACCCGCAAGAAAACCAACGTCATACCCTCCAAACTTCTCACTTGAGCATATGGCTTCGACCTGTTTAATCTGATCAGCACAGAGAGTTAACGTCTCCTGGTGAGAAGCCACTTCCGAGGAGAGCTTCTCTTTTTCCCCCTTCAAAAATATGATGGGACGGTTCGCCTCATCAAGAAGAAGGGATTTAGCGTTTAAGTCTTCCTGGAGCTTCTTGTTCTCGTCTGTCAGAGCCTTCATCTGCTCCTTAATCTGAGTCAGCTCCGAGGTCATCTTATCAGACTCCTCCCTCAGCTACGCCCACTTCCCCTCAGCCAGCTTGCACCTGTCTTCCAGAGCTTCCTGGTTCTTGATCATTACATCAGTAGTGGCCTTGTAGCTCTGTATTTCATCAGACATGGGTTTAATCTTCCCCTCCAACGTCTTCCTCTCATCGAGAAGACCTTGGCATTGGGCAGTAGAGGAATCAAAAGAAGCTTTAATTCTGTCCTTTTCCACTTTTAAGGCAGAAGCTCCTCCTTCAGGTTCTGGAAATCCCCTTCCCGAAGAGCAAGAGCGAGGCGGAGATCCTTCCTCTCCTCCAACAAGCGAGCAGCTCTGTCAGAAAGAATACTATTATGCAAAGAGTAAAATGTGAAGTGTCAAGCAATACAAGGGAGGAACCGCAGTGAAATGCTAAGTAAGGGAATACTTACAGAAACAGCCGTTATTCGAAGATGAGCGGCCATCTCATCCTCTTCCAGATTATCAAGGCTCGATTCCGTATCCTTGGAACGAAGCAGCTCCAAACTGAAGGCGGCCGACTCTGGGTTGAAGAAGAGGCCATTCATTGGATTTACATTCATACCTGCCGAACTACTAGTGGCAGAGCTCTTTCCTTTCTCTCCAGCGGTGGAGCTTTTCCGCGCAGGAGGAGCAGTAGCCATAGTTTCCGCCGGTTCTTCAATTCTCACTTGTCCCCTTCCTGAACGCCTTAGGGGAGCAGGCGGACCGGGAACAGACCTTGCATCCTCGAGAGCGCGAGGAGCAGAAGAAAGTCCTTCGACCGCTACTCCCGAGGCTATTTCCCGAATGGAGGGTTCTAGAACAGCAACAACAGAAGGAGGATTAATTGTTGAACGAGCACAAAACTGCATCGCTGAAAGCGGTACGGCATCATCGCTGTCCACGTCATCACGAGAAGCCACTATTGGGATCTCCTCGACAACCTCGGGGGAGGAGGCAGCGGGGACGCCCACCTTCTTCATAATTTTCTTCACAACACCCCTCCTTGCGGTCCCCTTGCCTCGATCGCGGGGACACCAGAGCCAACCTGAGGAGCTTCGCCACGTGCCTCGGGAATAATGTTCAGATTTTTAGCCCCCACTTCAGCTCTCTTCTTCTGAGGATGCTCTTCGGTTGGCTCGGCACGGGTGCTCTTCTTCCTCTTCTTCTTTTCCAGTTTTGATGCCCTTAATTAGGCCTCTTTGGCTCTAACGCTAGACAACAGATTACCCGCAGGGCTCGGGCATTAACTGGTCTTTTATCTGCAGAACCAAAGCCAAAAAAACCGAATCAATTAGGAACTTGGTCTAATGATCAAAAAAGAGAAGAAATCTCAGAATAAGCCCTACCCAAGGCAGTGTAGAGGCCGCTAGCTTGGAGGATCTCTGAAGTGAGGAATGAGTTAACCCGAAGGTCAGAGCATTCTAAAAGTTTATTATATTCGTCCTCTTCATCAGGAGTAAGATCCCTCTTTTCCATTGGATAAGGTTTGGGAGTACCCCATTTAGTTCAGAATGGGAAATTTTCAGTACTAGAGAAGAAAAAAAATTTGGATTTCCAGCCTTTGAGGGAAGATGGCACAGGGCTGAGGAAACGACGGTTCTGTCGAGCCCCAAAGAAGTACCAGTCGGTAGACTTCTCACAACTCAAACCAAAGTAAAACTTGAATCTATCTACCGAAGGCTCTATACCACTATGAAGACAAACGATAACAAAACCGCAAAGGCATCTCCAAGAATTGGAAGCTAGTTGAGAAGGACAGATCTCGAATTCGTTAAAGATATCGACAAACAGTTGGGGAAAAAGAAGCCTAAGGCCACCAATCAAAGCATCATAATAAACAACAATTTCTCCTTCATTTGATGGAGAACTAGCACGCTCGGAAACTCTAGGAATCCTATAACTTAAAGATGAAGGGATTCCTGAAATACTATAATTTACAGCGATTTCATTGATCTTGTTGGTAGAAGAAGACATGGATACTCAGTCGAGCAGACATCTGGTCTCGGTTTCTTAAAAATAGTTTGGACTATTTCAGCTTCATGCTCGGGAGACGAAACCGGAGAATCAATAGGTGAAGAAGGAGACGTCGTACTTGGAGCCATTTGTGATTACTCTAAACAGGGAGATGAATCGTATAGTAGGCCACTCCAAGAAACAGGCACAGAAGAGAAGATGAAGAAGAAAGCAAATTATTGACGATTTGGGGGGAGATTTCTTTAAATAGAATTCGATCAGCGTTACGATACCTGAATCTTCGCGATCTGACTCGTTGGACCAGATTCACTCCCAAAGAAACAAATGATCTGAGATGCCCATTTGAATTCAAAAATCATGAGGCCTAGATCAGAACACAGACTCGAGCGCCGTCGGATCAATGCCACGTGTCATCAATGATGGGACTAGCCACCATGTTGAGAAATCATCATTGCTTTGAAAGACGCAACGATTCACTAAAAAGCACGTCACATTAAATGCGCCTTACTACCAAAAGCAATGAATGGATACCACGTCGGTTAGAGAAATCAACCCCAGATCAAGCGTTGCCTTGTGGTACAAGATTCCCAAGAACGGAACAGCCAAGCAGTAATCTATCTGTATGCTTAGCTATTGCAAGCATACTTGGGGGGGGGGACTGAATGATGAGAGTAAAAACCAAGGAGCCCGCCATCTGATACGTGGATTAATCTCATCCATCTATTCAGGGCAGTAACCTCCTCGGGTTTACGCCTAGCATCGTTCTCCTCGGGAAACTGAAGGGAAGCGACCGCCTCGATTCCATCAAAGTGGACCTCCTCGGGTAATGAAGACTCACCTCTTCGGATTTTAGAGGTGATGCACCCTGGCCCGAAGAAGGGACCACAAGCCCCGAGCTCGCAGGTCGCAACAGGAACCGAAGAACTCACCCCCCTTCTAGAAGGAAATATCGTTAAGGCTGTTGAGATTTAACCGAATGCCAGCCTGGTAATCTAGAAGCATCTGGAAGAAAAGGCCGTTGAGATCTAACCGAATGCCAGCCTGGCAATCTAGAAACATCTAGAAGAAAGATGAGTTGTCAGCCTAACTAGCTCCATCTGGCACCCACGTGGCTTATTAGGAGCTAGCCCACTAGCCTCCACATGGTCTATTGAAAGTGGCTTGCTCCCCAAGCAACTCCCCTTCCCTGGAGCCTATAAATAGAGAAGTTCATCAAGTCATCTTCAACCTCTGGATGATCGGCGAAGCCTTGCCTATCTAGAAACTCAAATTCCACAAATCATCTTGTAATTTCATTGAGTTGATAGTGAATTGATCTCCAGCAATAGAGATCCATCGTGGTTTTCTCCCCTACTTGGGGTTTCCACGTAAATCTTGGCTCCTTCTCTTTCTCTTTTGAGTTTTCCTCTTTCAATCTCTCTCAATCTTTTCAAAATCCACTCCTCAATTAATCTACAAATTCAATTGTTGACCTAAATCGTGGGTTTTCCCTAATTTTTGCGTTAACAGATTATATATATTGAAAAATAACCCTTAAAAAGTAGTCAATGTAATTCTAGTTATTAACTGTTCTATTCTTTTTATATATAACATGTCTCCTTGATAATATACATAATCATTCTCCTTTGGCTCTAAATTTTCACACTTCTAGACCCTTTATTCAACATAGATAGATTTTGAATAGTAGAAGAGGATCAATGAAGATGAAAAATGACATGTTCACTATTTGTTAAGACTAGTCTTAAAAATTCAAAGAGTAGATAATACCATAGATTTTATTTGCACATGTACTAGAAAAACAATAATTTTAAAGGTCATGAAATACATTATAGGAGAGTGTTATGTACCATATTTTATATTTTTCAAATACTTGCTAATCATTTAAAATAGAAGTCTTTTTTTTTCATAACTCGAAAAAAACTAGAATCAAGGAACAACTGGCAATGTTAGTAGTTTTGAAATATATATATATATATATATATATTGGTCATTGTAGATCCCTTTTTGTTACATCGCTTAACAAATGAAATTAAAATAATTTGTTTTACCTTTTGTCACATCTTTAATAAAATCATAATTTACTTATAAATAATTTAAAAAAAAATTAATCGTTTGTTAGTTGATATGGAAAATGGTCAACCTCCAGGATGTTGACATATGGCTCTCCCTGATGTTACCACGTAGCTCATAAGGAAGCCAAGGAAGGCACGACTCTTCATGTTAATCCTTAGGGGCCTCTTGGTTCAAGACAAAGAGGGGGGATGAATGAGAGAGCTCCGTATAAGGCAATCTTGATCTCCAAACGGATGGCTATTCTCTCTATAGGTTAGTATATATATATATATATATATATATATATATATATATATATATATATATATATATATATATATATAGATATATATATTATTTTTTATACATTAACCTTTATCTTCTCTTAAATTACATATTTACCCTATTACATATACATATATTGAAAACTGAAAACCTAAAGTGATTCAACAACAACCATCTTCTTCTTCATCCGTCATTGCGGCACTGTCCTTCACCATAGAGAGCCATCCCAAAGTATCTCTCTCCCTTTCCACCCAAAACAAAATATAAGCCATCTTCTCCTAAAATCTCTCTCTCTCTCTCTCTCTCTCTCTCTCTCTTCCTCTCTCTCAAAGCTATCCTCACATCCAAGAGCTCTCATCTAGGGAGAGCTCTAGATGAAGCTCCCCCGTCTTGATTCTCTGCATTTATGTGGATTTTTGGTTGAGTTCTTGATTCTGCTTTGATTCGTCATTTGTGTTTATTTTTTGTTTTTTTTCAAGATTTTGCAGTTTAATTAAATGATGTTCTGATTCTTGTTCTCCTTTCTTGCACCTTGTTTCTTTGCATTTTTAAGTATTTTTAGTGGGTTCTTGATTTTGGTGTAATTGGTTAGTTAAGGATTTTTTAAGGATTTTTTATTTGTTATTTATGAGGGTTTTATTTGTTATTTGTTATCTACTTTCCATTTATCTTAAATGTTCTTGTTGTGTTTGGAGGTTCCTTTGAAGTTTGTGTTGAAAGTTGTTAAATTTAGAAAATTGTTGATCTATGTTATGAATATAATTGAATGTCAGCATCTCTTTCTTTTTCTAAGCTGCCTGTAATAAATGTGATATCACTCTTTTATGATTTTAATGTACGATGCATTTTGTTTGTGTTAATTCTATTCTAATGCTTGTTTTCTCATATTGTACACTTGCCTATCAAAATTTTTGTTTCTTTGAGATAGCTCTTACTTTTACACATTGCTCTTTGCTATAACACACATCCAATGACTTTGGCATGCGATCGTTTTGATATCACTTGATACACCATGTGAATTTTACTGTCAGATTGGGCAATTCTTGACTAATAAATTGATCTATATTCCATAATCCTCTATCTCTCTATGTTGCAGGCACTAAAACTGCTAGTGTAGATTTTGAAATCTTTGTGAAGCCTTATGCCATTTTAAGACATGATTTTTTTTACATTTTTATTTACCTCTTCTAGATATCTCCAGTTAATTGTATATTTAGTTGTACCTTTAACTGATTTTGGAATTGTTTATGTATGATATGATGACTAGTTCTTAGTTGAGTACTCTTACAGATGTTCTTTTTTGCTAATGATTCAGTTGCCATTGGCATTAACCAACAGTCATTTTGGGAGCGGAGTTATCTTTTTCTGAACATGTAAATGTAGAAAGTCAACTTCTTTTGTCTCTCTAATTCCTACCATTGGCGATATTACAATCGAAGTGAGAAATGAAATAGGTGACCAGAAGCAATGTTCTCTATCTACGTCTCGGCTCGGCTCATATACACCCCTAGCTTTCCTAAGATGGTTTCCTCCATAAATATAGCTCTCCTCTCTCATAAGGAAAGGAAAAGGGTCTTGACAGCATGGCAAAGATAATGGGAAGCTCGGATTAACCTCTATGAAGCTCCAACTTCTTGGGAACGGCCAAGCAAGCCCTCCAACCGTTCGTGAGAGCTTCTCCATCTTAATGAGAGCCTCTCCAGCTCCATGAGTATTTCAAGGCCTTTTTCATGGTGTTCTCCATGGCCATCCTCAATCCATTTTCATGGTCTCTTTATGGTGAAGCTTCTTGATCTCCATGGCCTTTCTCTCATATGAGCTCCTAGCCCAAGTAAACACTTCCCAACTTTATGGCCATCTTCATGACCAACTACATGCTCACCTCCATGAGAGCTTCTCCACCTTCATGATCTCTCTATGGTGAAGCTCCATGGTGAAGCTCCTCCAAGCTCCAATGTCCAATCTCTTCTTTGTAGGTCTTCTGCCCATAAAGAGCTCCAAGGTCCAAGCTGTAACTCCCCGGTTTTTCCTTTGCAAACATTGTCAAAATAGTAAAGAAGGGCTCGGAGGTTTTGGAGAGGTTAATGGTGTTAGATTTTATTTCACAAAGAGAAACAAATTAATGGTGAATTATTATCTTTGAATTACTAGACTTAATGAAGCTTTATTAACATAAGTGAGTTGTGACATGATTAAATTTCTTGAGTTGGGCTTGGGTGTATGGTTGTGGCTTAATGGGTTAGGCTGGACTTAGAAACAGGGAATGGAAAATAGAAAAGAAGAAGAGGGTGTGGGTCTCGTAGGAACAGAGGTGGGGGTCTTAAAGCTCAGGACAAAGCAATTTGGTGACATGGGCCAGAAGCGGCTCTGCGTCGTCGTAAAATTTGGAGGTGGTGCGATGCATGCGCTTGTAAAGGGAGCTCGGCCACGTTGATTCCAGGTGTGCGCAAAGGGGACGAACAGGGCTGTCAAGTGGGCAGAAGGAGGGATTCTATGGGAGTTTTTGGTTCCTAATCGAGCCCTGTCGCGCCATCAGCCTCCAGCCGTGAAGCTCCAGTCCTCTGCCCTGGTCACTACAACAGCTGCACGCGTACATGATAAGCGTTCAAATGAGCATATTTACATACCATATATACACTTATTTTCATGTCAAATGCAATGATTTGTAACCCGCCGGTACTTAAAATGCTTCATATTTTGTAAATAGGGCATAAATAGGCTACCCTGACGAAAAGGAAGCATTTATCAACAAAATGAAGAACAAACGAAGATATTTTGAAGTAAACAGGGGGTGAACGGCCTTGTGAACGGCCATTCACACCTGGGCACAAAGGCAGGCACAAAGAGGGGGTGAACGGCCTTGTGAATGGCCGTTCAGCTGCCGGTTCAGAGCAAGCTGTGAGGTGAACGGGGTGATGAACGGCCAGTTGACCTGCCGGTTTAGAAGCGGTGTGTGAGCTGAGCGGATCGATGAATGTGCCGTTCACGATGCCGTTCATCGTAACTTTTGCAGTTTTACGGGCCCAATCAAGGGCAATGTTGTAATTTTTTAGTGGAACCCTAATTCATGGGTATAAATAGTTAAGTATGAGAGCTTAGAGAGGAGGTTGGCTTGGGAGAGAGGCTAGAGGAGAGATTAGGACTTGGGGGTCATCACTCCCAAATCTTGAGAATAGAGAACCATTGGAGTTGCAAGCATTGGAGGTAATGGTGTCCTCTATTACCTTTTCTTTGGTTTGTAAGCTTTCCTATTTTGATTTGAGTTCCCCATTTATGGGGAACTAATCTATTGGTACTTGGGTATATTGAACTTTTGGATTGAGCATTAATAGCATTGAATGTTTATGATGATTTGTTGGTACTCTCTTGAATGTCTAATGAATGTTATGTATTGATTGTAATTTCATTACTAGAAATTACTTGTGTGCAATACAAGGGCTAGAGCTAGCGCCTCTTTGTATTAGGAACTTGCTTCATTAGAGAGTTTCATGAGTACACCGAGGAATCGGGTACTAGAAGGGTGAACGACTCCTTTATACGAATTCACCCCCATGATTCTTCCAATATACACTAATTTCCTTGAACTTCATATCAAGTCCTAGGAGACTAGTTATCCAACCACCTTGGAAGAGTGGTTGGATATAATTTAGGAATTACCCCTTGAACCTCATATCAAGTCCTAGGAGACTAGTTATCCAATCGCCTTGGAAGAGGGGTTGGATATAATTTTAGGGATTATTGGAACAAGAAGTATCAACCTTGATTCATAAACATCTTTGCTCATCTTTAGAATTGAAATCCAAAAAGGATACATACCCAAGTATCCTCTCTTGCTATTGATTTACCCCAGTCAACTCTTGATTTTCAGTTCTTACTTTCAATCCCTTTTTAGTTCTTTACTTTTGAAAACCAAAACCCCCCAATTTACTATTTAGACTAGGTTAGTAAAGCTTGGTTTACACTTAGCAATCTCTATTCCCTGTGGTTCGACATCCGACTTCCATAGTCCACTTTATTACTTGATCACGACCCGTATACTTGCGGAAAACACACCATCAGTACACCTGCGCGACGGAACTAGGACCGCCTCGACCCTGAACCAGTGTAGTAACCCGGCTGAGCCTCTCCTCTTCCGACGAGATCCAAGCTCCGAGGAGCTGCTGTCGAGCTGTTAGATTCGCAGGTTAGTCATCAGTAGGGTTGTTTGGTTGGGGATTGTATTCTGGTTATGTTTGTGAGGTAATCGCATGACATGTAGATGTTATTTATCAGGGATGATGCTTGATTGTTCTTGTTGCTTTGCTTCTGGTCGTATGCTTGTACTTAACTGGGATTTATGATCTAAAGAGCTGAGATGTTATCAGACTTTATTCTTGCTTATCAGCTGTTTGATGAAATGATTCACTGAGCTTGTATAGGGTTATTAGTTTATGTTGTGTTGGGTTTGCGTTTGAGGATCCGAGGTGGAGGGAATGGATCTGAACTTACCCTGTTTGAAGGCTGTTAATTAGGTGATTAGTTGTTGTTGTTGTGCTATTAATGTTGTTACATTTATAAAGGGAATTTGTGCTGTTAGATGTTGTTCTTGCTGGCATGAAATTGAAGTTGGCTTTGTAGTCAATTGGAGTTGTTGGCTTTACTTATGTCCAGCAAGTGTTCAATGGTTTGACAATGAAGAGTTTTGTTTGGGAATGCTTTGTACTCTTGTAATGTTTTAGCGAGAATATTGGGTTAGAGTGTTCAAGTTAGTTGATTGATGGAATTGAGAGCCATTTCTTAGTGAGATACCTAGTGTTTGTTGTGTGTTGAGCATCATGGTTATGTAGTGGGCCTTAAGCAAGTTGGACCTAGGCCTATGAATTATTAGAAAGAACATGATAGTTATGCTTTCATGATTTCATGAAGAATGAATTAGTATTAATTTAGTTATGGTTGTGATTACTAGGAAAAGAAAAGGGCAAGACGGGGTCTTCAGGAGGTCCGGGTCAGACTTGACTTACTTAGGACTTCAGGTGAGTGGACCTACTGTACATCCTCGTGTTTGATCGGGATTTTATCGTGTTTTCAGTTTATATTTCTCGGCTATGATTTATTCTCGGTTTTGAGAATGATTTCGATTAATTACAGCTATTGTAGATTGATGTTCTGCATATGATTAGCTGTAGATCATTGAGATAGATACATGACGGGAGCATCGATATTTGCATCCTGTTTAGATGATCCTTCCTATGCAGATGCGGCTCCGTTGAGCTGAGACCAGCGTGACACCGAGTAGGGGAAAGGTTTTCTTGTTTTCAAAATGAATTTCTAGCCTCAAAACCTTGTTTCAAAATGTATTTATCTTAAAACCCTTTTCCGACTCTTTGGGGTGTTCGGTACCACGGGTGAAGACCCAGATCGGGGGAAACCTCGCGGCTTCACATACAACCCAGATTGGGGGATACCTCACGGCTATTTATCTGAGACCTTAGCAAGTGATCCTACAGAGTTGCCTTTTATTCGATAGACGCTCACTTATTTAGACATCTTATTGAGGCATAGTCAGGCATGTTTGTGACTGATGACTTCTCGGGTTTCCTCGGACATTACATTAGATGATCTTCCTGATTGGGAAGAAAATGCATAGACTTACATGCTTTATTGTTTTTCTACATGTATATCAGTACAGATTATTTTCCATATACAAGATTATATTCTTCGGATGCACAGGTCTTATTTGACCCGACAGTAGGGGTCACATTTCACTGAGCTCTGTAGCTCAGCCCCTTTTTCTCACCCACCTTGTGCAGGTAGCAAAGAGGATCCCGGTAGAGACTAGACCCGGTGAGATGGGTGGACTCGTAGATGGCTCTGGCGTCCTAGATTAGCTTCCTTACTCCGCACTCTGTATATTGTTGTATTTTACTTTTGGAGACTAGACACAGGCGTATAGTCTGTGGAGTGTTGTATCAGATAAGACTCCCCTCTTGGATGAGCTCCGGACTTCTTATGTATTATTTCTTTGTGTCTCCAGTTTCCAGATTATTCCGCAGGTTTGGTTTCAGATTCGACAGCCTTGGGCTCAGGACACCCTTCTGGGCTGGCTGGTGTGACACGTGTCCCTATGGGGATTAGGGTGTTACACAAGCTCATGGTGAAGCTACTCTAAGTTCATGGCCATTCTCATGGTTTCTTTATAGTGAAGCATCTCTCCATGGTCTTACTCTCTCTTCTCTACTCCATGTATCGAGGCTCTCCATGAGCCCTCATCTTCATCTGTATGAAGATGGCTATGTATGAAGCTCTTCTTCTCCATGTATATATAAAGCCTTGCATGGAGCCTTGCTCATCATCACCTCCATGAGAGAATGATTTTTATAAGAGAGCTCCATGATCTTCATGAGAGCCTAAGAGAGCTCCTTCTTCTCCATGGTTGTCTCCAAGGTTGCCCCTCAATCTTGATGAGAGCTCTAGCTCCATGGTTGCCTCCATGGTCTCTTCATGGTGAAGCTCCTTCAAGCTCAAGGCTCCAATCTTCATGGGCGTCTCTATGGTGTTTTCATGGAAAACTTTCATCAATTGTAGCTTGACTTCCATGAGGCTCTATGTAGCTCTATGAAGATCCAAGCTCATAGGCCTCTTTGTGATGTATGCATAACCATCTCCATGGTCATCTCCAAGGGATCAATGATGTTGCACTTGTAATTAATCCAGGTTTAGTGGATTACTACGGTGGTTGGAGCCCCATGATTTTTTTTCCCTAGATTTACAGGGGGTTTCACGTAAATATGGCATCCCCTTAACTATAAATCTCAACCGTTGGGCTAAATCAGGGTTAATACACTAACATTAGTCATTAGTAAAATCTATTATTAATGGGGACATTATTTTCTTGTAGTTTGTATATGATGATTTTTTAATGGTTTTCAATGTATATTTTGAGCTTATTCACATTGTGGACAATGAAGGAATGACAAGTGAATAAAAATTAAAAATTACTTGCACTATTGGTACCTATCCTTCAACTTAATTTTCATTTTGAACCTTTGTTCTTAAAAAATATTGTAAAATCCAAGGATTTTATAAAATTATTTTTCCTATTTATGTTTTAGTTAATGAAGTTTCCTGACTTTGGATTAAATTTGATGTTACCAAATATAAGGGGTCTAGATGTAACAATGACTCTCATGAGATTTAAAGGTGGGATGGGATTGAATGGGAATGTGGGAAAAATTGGGGACCTTATGGTAAAATCTCCGCATCACATGCAGGAGGCTTGGACTTGCCTAATTAGTATTTGCTTGGGACGAGGGACAGCTCAGGATTTAAAGAATGAAGATAAATAGAAACATCGGATGGACGGGAATGGGACGCGTGGGCTTTGAGGCTCGCGAAAACGCGTGAAGGGAGACCCCAATCCGTAGCCATGAAACACTAGCAGTCGTCCATCTACGCTGATGTCGTGATCTCGAGGCACAAACAGTGTTATCTTCTTTACTAGCTCACCGCTAGATTTCTGCGATCTCCTCCGGAGATCCGCACGCCATTACCATAGTAACAGAAGCCTACATCAGGGGAGCAGTACCCTTTGCTGATCCTCGTAGTGAGCTCTATAAAAGGACGTCGTTCTCTAAAACCTAGCATCGCCTTCGTGACCGAGAACCCTTCAATCGCCTCAACCCGCTGTGTGTAGCTGTTGGCAACGTTCAGAGAGAGACGGCGAAGCATTGAGAGGGAGATCGGCAGCAGACGACGGAAGTTACCCACACGGACTCGAACTCGTAGGAGAGATGGCACAGTCTCGAGGGAGAGGACAAAGGACCTGAACGCCGGGTGCCTTGAAGTGGGCCAGCGATTGGACCACTATACGCCGCCACTACCTCGCGAGTAAGTCCTTCTAAGTCTCTTTGAAAACATGCATGGATTCTACACACAAGTTAGTATAGATCAACACTCACACCTTACTGGGTTTGTAGCTAGAAGGTTACACAAAGGGGGAACCATGTTAATTAGATGGTCTTGATTACATGTGAAACTAGTCAAGGGATCTCTATGACATGCATGGCAGGTTGGTGAACTTAGTGGGGAAATGACTATGTTCAAACCTCAGTGAAACATAGGTACAAGAGGGATTAAAATCCAAACGTTATGGGATCCATATTATAATTTATAAAGATAAGGAAGAAGGAAGGAAGAGAGTGAGTGATGAAGAGTTGCATGAATGGTGTATCTTCTTCAGAGCATGCATGCATGGCTTGGTAGAAGATAATATATCCTAAACTTATGGAAGATGAGGTAATGATGGGATACTTTGAGGCCTCATGGAAAGTATTAGATGGGCTTTTGAGTCTAGTAATAAGGGTTACAAGATAATGAGAATGTCTTGCATATTCATTGGGTTCGGTTAAAGGACTAAGTTGTGTTGGAGTAGATCAATGGGCCCCACTTGCCATGAATGATGTTGACGTTAAGTCTTTTAACAATAATAATAAAAATGAAATAAAATAATATATATATATATATATATATATATATATATATATATATATATATATATATATATATATATATATATATATATATATATATGGTTCTGTTATTGTCAGGCCAGCCGCACTTGCGGACAGCATATCAGGCCTGGTCCTAGCCAACTGAGACCCAGCCTGATAGGGCAGTCACATAGCGGGCCGGTGGCAACATCCCCTATATATATATATATATATATATATATATCTTTGAGGTTATCCATATTGGTTTCTTTTAGCATCACCGCACAGTCTAGTAGAGTTGTGTGAAGCATCACATCTGGTATCTTTGGCATATTGAGAATAATAAGTTGTAATACCAATTGTCAATTTTTAGAACTAGGATTGAGTTGCATGAACTCTACTGTTAAGAGTCAACTAATACCATGTTAGTGAAATTAAGAAGTAACCTTATGAGTATCTGACAACAAAATGGGTTTGAGAGTAATTTGGCTCATCATGGCCGATTTCAGATTTTTGGTACCCATTAGTTGGTGATGATGGTTGGCAGGCCATGTACACTCAAGTTTGGATGTGGAAGGGGAGTCCGCGGCCCATCAGGGCTCCCCGTAATGTAGGCGTGGCTACACATGAGATAGAATCTTAGGCCAATTTGTAACTCAAGGCCTTTGAGATAAATAGTGTTGTGACAGCGACCCAAGTCAGTCCAATTGTATTTAGGATTTGGACCTTAGTAAAGATAAGACATGGGTAATTTTGGTTTTCCATAGGAGTTGTGTAGGCCCTTAAGTAATCATGCGACATCTGAGGAGGGTTGAACCATTAAATGGAGCTTTATTAGCGGACCCTACTAGGCGGGGATAAGTGAGCTTATGAAAGTATACACCTACTTGATATAGATTTTATTCATCAAATATTGACATACAGCATGGAGCGAGGTCGGGGATGATGGCTGATTGATTTCAGGCGTCCCTTCACATTAATGTAAGTTACTCTTTCCTAGTTCCTACTCAGTGGTTGAGTATTTATTGGTTTTGTTACCGTTATGTTTCCTTGATGATTCCGATCATTACTTTATTGATTGCATACACATGTTTGACATCTTGACTTGTTGGAATGCTTCCATATATATATATATATATATATATATATATATATATATATTATTACGGAAATATTTGGTAAAACACGTGTCGCCTGCCTAAATGGCCACCTGTCATACACATGGCTACATTTCGGTTGGCCACAAGACGGTCAGTCACCACCAAGTTCATTATATAATTCCGTCCTGCAAATAAAGAGGGCTCACCCCTACAAAAAGTCCGTCGGAATTAAACAAGAAGCAAGAAGGTGGTGGCCATCTGGGTAAGAGCATATCTAACGCCTCTACAGTAAGTAGATCTTATCCACTTGCCTCTACAGCAGGTAGATATTTTCTACTTACACACGTAGTACCTACACAGTAGGTAGATATTTTCTACTTACCTACATAGCACCTACACAGTAGGCAGATATTTTCTTACTGCCTTAGTAGAGATATTTTCTTACCACCTTAGAAGATATTTTCTCATTCTCACCGCCTTACTCCACCGCCTTCCCTAAACCGCCTTTAAGTTGCTATAAAAGAAGAGCGATAATAGAGGATGGGGGGGATCGGAAAAATCATCATAAAAAAGAGCTGACTCATGTCTAAAACTACCTTCTAACGAAGTTTTAGACTAAAGCATCGAAATGAATCCCGCGTAAAGGCCCAATTCGATCACTCTTTTCTCCCTCTTATAGGAAAGCTAAGATAATTCGAGCGGATTTCTAAAGCATTCTCCGTGTTCCTCATTCAAGAGTTGAAGTAAGTGTCCACACTAACTATAAATTTCAACTGTCTGTTGAAGGCTGAGACCAGATCCCGAGGCCACAGTAGCCAAAGCGTGAGGTGGACCAGTTTTTGGCATCAACAGTTTGGCGCCGTCCGTGGGGACCCTTACAAAAAGCCAAATGATTACTACCAGAAGGTCAAAACGGATCCAAGAACAAGGAGCACCAAGTAACCCTGAAGAGCCTGGCGAAGTCCGAGGACATGAGGAGATTCCGTTGAATAATCTACCTATCTTACCCCCATCTGAAAATCCTCCCGTCCTACCCCAAGAACCCATCCCGAAGTTTTACCTTAACATGCAGCAGCAATTGGAACGGTTAGCTCAAGCTGTTCATACTTTAACTCATCCGCTAGTTCCTCCCACACAAATTCCACCAAGTGTGCCAACAACCCCACCAGCCAATTCCGAAAGCAGAGGGAGGACAAGGACACGCACTCATGGAAACAGAAGAGAGAGAACTGCCTTCTCTGCTAGCTCGGAACCCCCCTCCATCCGACGTCGAGAACAAGCTGCCACAAGAACTGAATGGCATACAAGAACGGAGCGGACAAGGACTGAACGGAATAACCCATCTGTTCCAACTGTTGACAGAAGGACACAGCGACAGGATCCTTCACGGGGAAAACAGAAATCCGAACGGCATGCTCTTAACATATGCTCGCCTTTCATCAAGGAGATATTGGAAGAGCAAGTTCCTAACA
Source organism: Dioscorea zingiberensis (assembly GCA_026586065.1). NCBI lineage: Eukaryota > Viridiplantae > Streptophyta > Magnoliopsida > Dioscoreales > Dioscoreaceae > Dioscorea > Dioscorea zingiberensis. Next base: position 25,839,872 of record CM048823.1, read on the forward strand.
ATTTTCGACCACCTGCAATGATTGCATACGAGGGCAAAACTGATCCGTCTCGCCACTTGAAGTCTTTCCGATCGAAGATGCTTCGTTCTGGAATTACCGACGCTCGTATGTGCCTAGCTTTTCCCGCCACTTTAGAGGGAAAAGCGCAAGACTGGTTTGTTGGTCTTCCGTCTAGCACAATTCCTTCTTTTCATGTTCTAGCGGATAACTTTCTAGCTTATTTTGCTAATTACTCAAAGCAAAAGAAAACTCCATCTACCCTTCTGCGTGTTAAGCAACGAGGGGGGGAAACACTCCAAGCCTATTTAAACCGTTTCATAGATGAAGCGGCAAACGTTGCGGATCTTATTCCGCGCATGGCTGTAACCTTCCTGATGGAGGGTTTGCTAGAATCCCCTTTTCGTTTTTCCCTCACCTTGGATCCGCCAAAACCATCCTCGCCCTCATGATCCATGCCCAGAAATACATCAATTCTGATGAAATTTATATGGGTTGGGAAGAGGAGGCTCGACGAGCTCCTGTTGAACTCCAGAAGGGAAAAGCCCATCAAATTTTCAACAAAGGGCCCCCGGAAGTACGAAAAGAAAGCGGCCACGCGTAGGGGCGATGAAGGGAGGGCGAGGAAACCTCAACACGCCCTCAGCGACATATGCTGCAACCTAGAGAATCTTCAAAAGAAGAAAAAATTGTCAGATACGACCACCATACCCCACTAAATCAAACCAGAAGCCATATTCTCATGCAAATCCAAGATCAACAACTCTTGACATGGCCAAAACCTGCAAGGAATCCCGAACGACAAAAGAATAGTAAAAGATATTGCAAGTTTCATCAAACTAGAGGACATGACACGGAAAAATGTACCCATTTGATGAACGCCATTGAAGATGTCATTAGAAGGGGGCAATTGGAGCAGTACATCAATATTGATATCCAAGAGGAGCCCGAAACGTCACAGCCAGAAGAAGAAGAAAAAGGGGAGATGGTCGGATTTATCAGTGGTGGTCCGGGGTGTGGTGGTGAAAGCTCCGCCTCTCGGAAAAGCTATGCACGAATGGTGGGGACTGCGCAGGAAACAGAAACACCACAAAGAAGATCACGGCCTACGGCTCCCATCATTTTTTATGATAATGACGTCAACAGGGTTCGCCACCCCCATGATGACGCCTTAGTCATTGCCATCATGGTTTCCTGTTTCCAAATGAAAAGAGTTCTGATAGACAGTGGGAGCTCGGTTGACATTCTCTTTTGGAGTGCCTTTGAACGAATGAGATATGATGCAGATAATTTGCTTCCCGTGAAGTCATCCTTGATAGGGTTTTCCGGAGGAGTGATACAGCCAGAAGGAATGATTTCCTTACTTGCGATTCTGATGGGGAAGTCACCCAGATCATCAACAGTAACAACAAATTTTCTAGTCGTGCGTTGTGCTTCAAGTTACAACGTTATTCTCGTCAGGCCAAGCCTCAACGCCTTGAAGGCCATAATTTCTACTTACCACCTTCTCCTCAAATTTCCGACTGAGAGTGGTAGTGGAGAGGTAAGAGGAGATCAACCCTTGGCGCGGCAATGTTATGTTGCAACCCTCAAGGGAAAAGCTTTAGACAGAGGCAAAACAAAAGTTTCGGAAGCCATGTTGATCAACAAAATTGCCGAATGGGAAGATGAGAAGCTTCGGCCCACACTAGTTGAAGAATTGCTTACGATTCCTCTAGACGCGACTAGGATGGAACGCATACGGTCTTGGATTAGTGCGGTCGACAACAATGCAATAAGAAAATCTCATGGTGGTACTAAGGACCGATTCTGATCTCTTTACCTGGTCATCAGAAGATATGCCAGGCGTAAAACGTGATGTCATTGAACACCACCTCAACATAGATCAATCGTTCAAGCCTGTCAAATAGAAACGGAGAAATTCCGCATCAGAGAGGCAGAAGGCCACAGAAGAAGAAGTATCAACCCTTTTAAAGGCTGGGTTTATCCGAGAAGTGTACTATCCAGAATGGTTGGTCAATGTGGTTCTAGTAAAAAAGCCAACCAGAAAATGAAGGATGTGTGTAGATTTCACGGATCTAAATAAAGCTTGTCCTAAGGATTCATTCCCTCTACCTTCAATTGATGGCTTGGTTGATTCCACAGCGGGGCACGAAATGCTGAGTTTTTTAGATGCCTTTTCAGGCTACAATCAAAACCGAATGGCCAAAGATGATGAGGAAAACACATCCCTCATTACAAGCACAGGAACTTACTGCTATAAGGTAATGCCGTTCAGTTTAAAGAATGCCAGAGCCACCTTCCAGAGGCTCATGAATACGGTTTTCAAAGAGCAACTTGGCAGAAATGTTGAAGCTTATGTGGATGACATCCTGGTGAAGAGCCGAAAAGCCGACGAACATCTAACGGATTTACAAGAGGCCTTTCAGTCGCTTCGAACTTACAATATGCGATTAAATCCGAACAAGTGTGCTTTTGGCGTCCGGTCAGGGAAATTTCTCGGATTTATACTGACCCAAAGAGGAATAGAAGCGAATCCAGAAAAGGTCAAAGCCATCCTTGATATGGGATCACCCAAAAGCCTCCAAGAGATACAACGGCTTAATGGACGCCTAGCAGCTCTGGGGAGATTTATCTCTAAAGCCGGAGAGAAAAACCTCCCACTCTTCCAAGCCTTGCGAAAAGCACCGAAAATGGAGTGGACAGAAGAATGTGAGAAAGCCTTTCAAGAGCTTAAAGATTATCTCCGATCGCCTCAGCTGTTAGCTAAGCCACAAGTAGGGGAAGAGCTCTATATCTACTTGGCCGCTGCTCCTCGAGCGGTCAGTGAAGTACTTTTGAGGGAAGATAGAGGGGTTGAAGCGGTCTATTACACAAGTAAGATCCTTAACGATGTGGAATCAAGATATCTACCACTTGAAAAATTGGCTTTTCGCCCTCATCACATCCGCGCATCTAAGATTGAGGCCTTACTTTCAAAGCGCACCAAATTCTTGTGTTAACGGATCAGCCCTTAAAGCAAATCCTCCATAAGCACGAGAACTCCTGACGTCTAGCCAAGTGGGTAATAGAGTTGGGTGAGTTTGATCTCACCTATAAACCCGAGCGGCAATCAAGGCTCAAGTTACGGCCGGATTTTATTGTGGAATTGACCATTCCCGCAAATGAGGATGAAGTTCCGCCGTAATATCGAGAGAAAGAAAACCCTAGCGTCCCATGGTCCTTATATGTTGATGGATCAAAGAATCAAGAAAGGTCAGTCTTAGGCCGTCCTTTATTCTCCTTCCAAATGGAAAATTGCAACAGTTCTTAAGTTTCAATTCCGAGCAACCAACAATGGGCCGAGTATGAAGCCCTCATCGCAGGATTGCGTTTTGCCCGAGGGCTCGGAATTCAACGCCTAAATGTATATTCGGACTTACAGCTGGTCGTTAGCCATACATTGGGCAACTTTGAAGCAAAGGAGGAGAACATGATCAAATACCAAACAGTGGTAAAGAAGATAGTCCCCCACGTAGCTCATTTCCATATTGAAAAAATCTGTCCGACACAAAATGAAGAAGCGAACGCTTTATCTAAAAAAGCCACTACGCCCAGCGGTGATGCAGAATCTTCCTTTAACCTACAATACCTTCCTACAAAAACTATTGAGGGATTAGAAGGAGAGGTACAAAATACGGCAGAAGAGTCAAGTTTGATGGATCCCATTAGAAACCACTTGCAAGGTGGACCTACACCATCCAATAAGATAGAAGCCAGACGGATCTCTTACAGATCCGCTCAATACACCATCATTGGCGAAAATCTATATGTAAAACCCACGAATTTTAGGAATAAATTTTTTTTTCTAATATTCCATAAAATGAAATTCATAAATTATTTAATCCCTTAAGCTTGAAGGATGGGGATTAAAAAGCTTTAAAAGGGAATTAATTTGATAAAAATGCAAGTTAAAACTAATGTGGTCAGAGAGGACCATTTGGGAATTTAGAAAGTTTTGAGGACTAAAAGGAAATAGTCCTCTCTCTCAGAGAATGGACTTACAAGTGACCTAAAAGCATTCCAGGGACCCATGAATAATTTTTTCCAGAGAAAAATCCTAGTTAGGGTTGTTTGGGGGGGAAAGGACCTTTTGGTAATTATTGAAAGATCCAAGGACTGGACCATAATTGTCCCCTCTCACAGACTTGGACATAAATGTGACCTAGAAACGTTTAGGGATCTCTGGATAATTTTCCATGAGAAAACCCTTATAGTGATGGATGAACGGACGAGATTAAAAGATCTCAGATTTGGAGTTGATCTCATGGCATTATAACAGCCCACAGTGAGCCACGTGGCGATCGCAGAGTTGATCCATCTGATCGTATTGAATCGCGAGGCAAGGGTTGGGCATCTTGAAGACCACGTGGCATTTTTAGATAAACTCATCAAAAGGGGTCATTGATACGAGGCATGGTATGAAAATCTGGCCGTTTATTTGTTTCTAATCCCGGCCGTTGATCGAAAGGAATGCTGGTTCCGAAGTAATCGGTGGACTATCCACCGTTGGTTTCAAACAAGCGGACCTAGCCGCCGGATGGAGTTGAGTGTCGATCCCTGGCTGCCTCTTCTTGGTGGTGGCGGAAAACGCTTCGCTGAGACTTCACGGATCGCCGTGCGTTACGAGCGTGCATGTCGGCCGTGGGACGGCGAGTTTATGAGGCGTTGGCGACGGTTAGCCTGCCTCTCAGTGGCTATAAAAGGGGCCTCCAGCCCCACCGTCTCGGTACCCAAACCAGTGAGTTGTTTTCCGGTGAGCACTCGAGCGGAGAGGAAGACGGAGCTCGGCGCGGCGGCGAATCCTCTGTCAAGTGCGCCACCGACCAAGGGATCTCCAGGCAAGGACAGGAGCTGTGACGGCAATAGAACCGGTGGAACAGTACGTTGGAAACCCCAGCTGAGCTCGTTGAAGGTGACAGTCGGGTTCTAGCGGCGACGATAGTGGCTCAACGGAGGTGGTAAACGTCGTCAAATCTCTGGTAATTCCTCTTCTTCTCTTTGCCATCTTGGTATGCCATGCATATGAGCAAACGACACTGTTTCAAGCTCGCCGGAAGCCAGCCCCGTACTCGGCTGAGAAGGGAGCTCCCAACGACGGGAAGGGGATGACGTCGGTGCTCGGACGCTCTCCGGGGGGGAGAGGAGAAACCTTCACCTGGCGTGCATCACCTCTGAGGATGACGAGCTTCCCGGCGGAGATCCGTTGATGCACTGTCGCGAAAGTGAAACGAAGAAGAAGACAGGGATTTAAAAATAAAAATAATAATACTAATAATTGTTTTAACTAATTAATTCAGTATTAATTAATTAGTTAAAATAGTTATGAAGAACTTTAGGAAGTGTGACGATTATTACTGAATAATTGTTCGTATAGTTTTTTTTGTTGATAACATAGGTAGTGTGACAATTAATTGATTGTCTCTAACTATAGAAGTGTGACACATTTAATTTGTTGATTTAGCTAGAATAGCTATATGAAACTTGTTAATGTAACGTCATAGGTTTAATTAACCTATGTGGAAAGACATAATCATTTGACTAATTAGATTAATTAAAATGGTTATCATGAACTATACAAGTGTGACAATTATTTTATTAACTAGTTCATATAGTTAAAAAAAATAATTGAAGGATTTTGTTAGCGTGACAAGTTAATGGAAGTTAATCTATGTGACAAGAATAAATTTGTATAGTTCATTACAAAGACTATACGAACATATAGTAAAGTGACATAATCGAATAGTTAGGTTGAATAAAAAGATTATGTGGCAATCTTATTAGTATGACACCAACAATTTAATCAAATTTTGATTAAAAGTTATCATGGTACTACGATCGAATTAATAAATATTAATTTGGTTAAATTGACTTGGCTTAGTATACCAAGTTGGGTTAGTCACATGGACTTGGGTTAATCAAGTAAGAATGACAAAAGCTACCCTAGCTAAGTTGACTAATTGGGATTAGCCATGAACCGATAAACAAGGAATTGGGTCCAATCGCTTTGAGGCCCAATGGGCTGGGCTCAAATAAATCAAATTGTATTCCTAAAATAATAGGAACAAAAATTAGGAGTTCTGAGAGGGAACTAAACCCTAGACAGGGTATGATCATAAACCCTAGGGTCATGAGTTACCCAAATGACTAAAATGCCCTTTCTTATTTAAAAGAGGGCTAAGGTCAAGATAAATGGTGTAATGGGATTTTAAAGAGCCCAACTTAACTAGAGTGACTAGAAGCGACTAAATAGAGTTTAGACTCGGCAAATGAAGGTGAAGTTGACTAGGTTTGACCACGCTGGGTCCGGGGTCAACTAAAAGACATGGAAACATGGAATAAGGACCAGAAATTCGAGAGATGATCCTTAGGACCCGTTAGTGGGCCTAAGCCCAACAAGAACGAGAGTCATGCATGCTCAACTAGTAACATAGAGTTTCATTAGAATTTTACCTCTAATAGAAACTCTATCTGTTAGATACTCTCGGGGAGTCCCAGAGGCATTTCAAGAGGTGACTAGGAGGGCTTCGAGTTCCAGTGAGAGGTAAGTACACTTGCCTAGCTTCCGCCCAGTTTTGGGTTTTATTGGCATTGATGTTGCCCTATCGGATATTGATCTCTTGATTCCGTGATTGTGCACATTACCTTCATGCTTTGGATGTTTATTGATTCCATGCTTGTTGAACTCTTTGGGGGTATTGCTCCATCGATATCATAATTTGATATGATTGCACACACTCGTATTTTGACCTCTTGGACATCTGTGCTTGTTGAAGAAGTTAGCATCCTGTAGGGTATGCTTGTGAGTATTAAGTGTGCCTACCTGTTGACCGGCACGTGGCCGTGAAATCAAGTGAGCTTGTGCGCTGGCCAGGAAGGTATACACCAACTATGTTGTTTCAAGGATTCTCCCATCCTTGTACTCTTTGTTTCCCGCCAGTGGGGTAAAACGCTGGTAAGTCTTTGTTTCCCGCCAGTGGGGGTAATAACTGGTAAATCTTTGTTTCCGTCGATGGGGTGAAGCAAACTGGTAAATCTTTGTTTTCCGGTCAAATGGGATGATAATACCGACAAAATACGTCTATGTTTAGTAGCACTACTAGACCATGGACCGAGGGTCGATATTGGCTGAGGCTGATAACCGACTAGGGAGATAACTTGTGAACTCTTAGGAGTTCTTTGTTGAAATTCTGTTGTTAGGAGCCCTATCGTTGTTATGGTAGACTCCCGGGGTTTGACTTGTATGGGTTCTGGCCCAGATTGTGTGGATTGATGATATTCGATTTGTTCATTTTGACTTTTCTTGTATCATCTGTGTTGCTTTGAATTATCATTGAGATTCCAGCGGGGTACTTACTTGGGCTTTCCTTTCGAAAAGCTCATGCACTTGCTTCCCCTTATTCTTTCGTGTTCCGGAGAGTAGGTGACTTGGACTCCTGGGGGGAGTGAGGAGCTGAGTTGACTTTGTTGAGGTTCGAGGACCTCGTACTTATTGTGTGAGAAATTATTCTTGTAGAACCCTTATAGGGCCTTGACCGTGTGTAGGGCATGTAAACCCTTTTCGGTCTTAATTCCGTTGTAGAAACTCTGCAAATGTTTAAATATGACATTTTGAGATGTAATCTGATTTTATGTGTTATCTGTTACTCATCTAGGCCTTGTATCTGAGTGGGGCTGCTCCATTCGTTTCAGATGCGGCCGATCTGTCGACGCTCCCAGGTCCCCGATCCGGTGGGCGTGACACTATATAAGAGGTCCTATACGCAACCCTTCTTACGGTGTTTGTATCCCACAGAAGCAAGCTATATCCTACAAGAGATTCATGAAGGTATTGGAGGGGGACATATAGGAGGCAAAGCCTTAAGTTACAAAGTCCTGCGACAGGGCTATTACTAGCCAACATTAACTCGAGATGCAGCCAAGCGTTAGCGAAAATGTGATGCCCGCCAATCGGCATTCCAAGATTCAAAGGCGGCCGCCCAGCGCCACTCCGCGCCAATTGTTAGCCCCTCGCCCATTTGCTATCCGGGGAGTTGATCTCCTAGGGCCATTTCCCACGCCAACTCGACAAGAAGTTTTTGATAGTGGCTATCGATTACTTCACCAAATGGGTAGAAGTTGAGCCCTTGGCCAAAATCACACGGAGAGAAAGCTTGTCGTGATTCTTGTAGGCTTAACGGTTATCCATCGATTCGAATTCCTAGCCTTCATTTCTGATAATGGGCGACAATTTGATAACAAGGTTTTCAAAAGCTTACATTGAGCTCGGAATTGAATCCAGATTAACTTCTATGCGACACATCCCCAAGCCAACGGCCGGTGTAGAGGTAACCAATCGCACCTTGCTCCAAGCTCTCAAAACCCGGGTCTCTAAACAAGGAACTAACTGGGTTGAAGAAATTCCCAGCGTCCTCTGGGCTTACAGGACAAACACAAGAACCCCTACAGGAAAAACTCCATTCTCTCTTACTTATGGGGCAGAAGCTATCATCCCTGCAGAAATAGGAATGCCTACTCTACGGACACAACAAATTTTCTCATCAGAAGAAAATGAGAAGAATCTCCGAGCGGAGCTTGATTTACTTGAAGAGAGAAGAGAAGCTGCGGAAATAAAGGCAGCCGTCTATCGCCAGAGAGTAAAAAGGTTCTATGACACAAGGGTAAAAAGAGTCTTCTTCCAAATCGGCGACCTAGTCTTAAGAGAAAACGAGTTTCAGGGAAACAAAAGCCGAACGGGGAAGCTAACTCCTAATTGGGAAGGCCCTTATGTCATACAGAAAATTGTCCGAGCAGGCACCTATTATCTGGTAAATATGGAAGGAAAAAGGCTCAAGCGTCCATTTCATGTTGAACACTTGCGGCGCTATTATCAGTGAATCTTGTAATCGTCTCTTAAATGTTACATGGAATAAAGCTTAAACCCTTTCTACAAAAATGAGGTGAAAATCCCATTCTCTACAAAAATGAGGTGAAAATCTCCTTCCTAAAAGATGAGTCGGAATTATCCTACAAGGATAAACGATAACTCTCATCCTGAAACAAGGGGCAAAAATCTTGATCGAAATATGAGGCAACAATCTCATTTACAAAAGCAAGGATCTTACTCAACAAAACAAAGTCCCCAGATGGGACTAAGAAAAGAAGAACCTGCTATGAAGCCTGACTTACAAGCCAAGTGAAGGAAAAAAGACCTTGCGAAGGACTTCTTAAAATGGTTAAAACCATCACTCGGAAATAAATCTTCACCAAAAAATAGGTTTGTGTTTCATTTATGTAAATTGAAATTACATTCCAAAGTAACTAGGTATTTACAAGAGCATGTCCTCAAAAATTCCTAAGAACTAGGACCCTCAGGGCGGTCAGCCGCTTCTGGGGGAACTTGGATTGGAGGTTCGGAAGGGGCTGAGACAGGAGCCTCTGGAGTCTTTATAAGTTGCAATTCTTTTAGCTCCATAAATTTCTTCAAGACTCCAGCAAGCCCCATAGATAAAATGTCCGCAGGAGGAACATGGTGACCTACCTGCTGCACTACAGAATAAATGCGGGTGGCCCCTTCTTTGGCTTTCGCCCTAAGCCGAGCGACCTCTTTCTCCAATCTATCCGCTCGTTCAATTAGGTCTTTCATTTCTTGCGAGTCGGATTTAGGGGTCCTCTGTCTGGAAGCCAAGTCTTCCTTAAGTGTATCACGCTCCCCCTTGAGTTCCTCTAACTCAACTTGAATGGCGGCGAGTTCCGCAACTTTCAACTTCAGATTCCATTGGGCGTCAGTGCGCTCATCTTGAGCAGATTTAAGTTCCTTCTTCAAACTGCTAGAATAGTCCTGAAGTCTTTTGATATCCTCCTTAGCAGTCTGAAGAGGGCCCTCGGAACTCGCCAGCTTGGCCGCTAAGTCATTTTTCTCTTTTTCTATGGCGGCCAACAATTGAAGCCGCTCGGCTTTATCCTTCTCAAAAGTATGAATAATAGCGAGCTGCTTCTTTTCTTTTTCCTCCAAGGCCTCCACCTTAGAGTTTAGCTGGGCAAACTCTGCCCTACTCGCTTCCATCTTTGCCAAGTCCTCTTGACAAAGATTGCCGACTCGATCCGCCCAATGCGCAGTCTATGAAATAGCAAAGGAGTTATAAACGATACCAAGTTTAGGAACAAGAGAAATGTGAGAACGGTCCTTACCAGCATAGCCGATCGGAAAAGCTGGCAAGTGGCCTCTTCCCTCCCGGCTCCCCGCAGCTTAGTGGAGAGCTGTTCGGGCCGCATGGCCATCAAAACGTTCTTCACGGAAGCAGCATCCCGAAAAGGGATGTCTTCAGAGGGCAACTCCTTCCCTTGAGTTGCCGGTCCTCTTAAAACTGAGTCCGCCACCCTCAGTTTATCCAAGAGAGCCGCTTCTCCCGCCTCCGCCTATAAAACAAAACCTAAGTTCAAAAACTATTGCAGAACAATGATACCCTTAAGAAGTAAATCCTTACCTCCTTAAGGAGGATATCTTCTAGTTGGCTAGAAGAGGGCCCTTCGAAATTGGCGATAAAGCGGGCGAGCCTCTTCCACAGGCGTAACTCACTGCTCAATCATAATTTGGGACCCACGCTGGCTCCACCTAATTCTTCCTCTTCCTCCTCCTCTCCCGTGAGGACCACAGTAGAGGGTCGCTTTTGCCCCTTTAAGGGAAGAGTCGACCTCTTTTCTCTTCCTCTTCTTTTTCTCCTCTTTGGAGGTATCAACACCCTTACTAGAGCCCGCTTCCTTCTTCTTCCGCCCACGAGGTAAGGGCGGATGGACTTCACCTTCATAGGAAGCCAGGAGGCCCTTAACGTAGCTCAAGTCTTCATCCTCCATCGGACTTTCTGCAAAATCAAATTCCGAATCATGTTAGGTGTCACGATTCAAGATCAAACTAAGATAGACACATGAATAAATCCTACCAGCAGATACTATTAAACGACATTTAACGAGGTTTTCCTTGGTCAAGAACTCATCCATATAAACTTTGGATAGCCCCGTCATTGACTTAAGAAGAATCTCCTCTTCTTTCATCATTTCCTCACAAACAATATCCGTCCGGGGAACTTCCCACTTCGTTCGAACATCCCACTCGGATTTATTTTTGACAAAGAAAAATTTACTCTTCCACCGCTTAATGGAAGAAGGAACTTTTCCTAAAAACTTTCTTCCGGAACGAGCCGAAAAGTAATACCAATCGGCATTAGACTCTAAACATAGGCTAAACAGCATACGGAACCAACAGACGGTCGGACTTACTCCGTAATTTTTGAAAACAATGACAAAACCGCTCAAGCATCTCCAAGAGTTCGGAGTCACCGTGAAGGACAATGTGATGATACTCCTCTAGGATGGCCTTAGCAAAATCAGAAAAAGGAAGTCTAAGGCAACCCGATAACGCATCTTGATAGATGGCTATCTCACCTTCCTTGGGAGAACTCGTCCTCTCCCCAGAACAAGGAACCCTAACCTCAAACAGAGAGAGATCTATCTCATATCTCTCCACCAGGCCATTTACATCCTTCTGCCCAAGAAGACTTATGAACGTACCAGATCCCCTACCCATTGCCCTAGAAGCAGGATGAACCCGCGAACCCTGAACTATGATATCCCTAGGTTCACCTGGAATCGCGACGGAGATCGTTTCGTAGGATTAGACGAAGAAGGGATCGCGACGGAGACCGTAGGGTTGGACGGAGAAGGGATCAAAGACCCGTGAGAAGAACTAGAGGAAGAAGATATAGCACTAGCCATTACCTTAAAAGAGAGAAAAGGACAGGGAAAAGACACAGAAAGCTTAAAACCAGGTCTCGCCGGAGAAGAAGAAGTCGGGAAGACGCAATTCGACTTTGAAATAAAGCGCTTTTCACCAGACATGCGATTCTCAAGGTGATATGTAAAGAAGATGGGAGGTGAGTTCCCGCCGTTAGATCCCGTGAGCTATATCCCGATCGAACCGTTTAACTAAGGGTCCACAAAATCACGGACTGTTGGATAGCCATTATCACTTTTCCTTAAACAAATCAAAATTTTGTCCTTGTCAGCATACCAAACACCGCCTGACACATAGAAAACCGCGCCGATCATGATGTTGACAAACGCGCACGCCGCGCACATCACGCCACTACCCCTCTTTTAATGCTAAATAGTAGAAGAGACACGTGGCGTCTCAGGGAATAATAGGCGTCATATAGAGCCCGCACAATAAGAGACAAAACGCACACATCCCAACATAGGATCACCAGTGATCATTTCTTCTTGAAGAAATCAAAAACTTTATGAGCAAATTAATAAACTTTATTCATTTTACAACGACGGTAGTATTAAAAAGCACACAACAAAGCAACAGGGCAAACCCTGGTAAACATATCTTCCGTCGGAATTCCCCAACTAACAATTCACAGATCCGTCTGAGGACCCACTCAGATAAGACTCGGAGGAGACGCACGGACTCCACACCACACCGCTCCTCGTTATCGCTAGGAAATCCTCAGAAAGCGAAGCGAAGATGGGGACCCACTTCTCTACTGGCGAGTCGCTCCCAAACATTTCAACTTCAAAGCGCATATCCCCCGCATAAGTAATATCTAAAGTGATAATTAGAAGATCCCCCTACCTCTACGCCACATGATCAACATGGAAGGTTTCCCACCCTTCCTCACTGCTTATCTCACCCAATACCCTATCAACAACCCGCATTGATGGCCATACACAGCCGTTCGGACTTACCAACTGGATAACCCCACTCCTCAATTCCGATAAGTGTTCATGAAACGAACTTGGAATTCGTAAGTGAGCCAGAACAACGGTAAAAGTAAAAAACTTAAAAAAGGAAAAACGCTGAGCCATTTTACCAAAACGCAAGGATGCTGGATAAAAATATTATCCACGTTAGCTCCTTAAATAGCAAAACTTGGTCGCACTATAGACGAAAATTTCGGAGAAAAATCTACCTCGATTCAAGACAACGAAAAGACAACACAACAAGTGTCGGTTACCTATAAAACATATGTATCTAGGAAGAAGCCTACACCCACATAGACACGCCAGCTAAGGCAAATACTTGTTCTCAAACCATGCGAAAAAGTGCAAATTGACTCACTCCTCGCTCAGATTTTTAGAACAAGTACACTCTGGGGGGGACTAGTGTTACGGAAATATTTGGTAAAACACGCGTATGCCTTTGCCTAAATGGCCACCGTCATACACAGGGCTACATTTCTTGGCCATAAGATGGTCATCACCACCAAGTTCATTATATAATTCCGTCAAGAAATAAAGAGGGCTCACCCTACAAAAAGTCCGGTGGGAATTAAACAAGAAGCAAGAAGGTGGTGGCCATCCGGGTAAGAGGCGTATCTAGCACGCCTACTCTGATAGAAGTAGATCTTATCCACTTGCCTCTACAGTAGGCAGATATTTTCTACTTACACATGTAGTACCTACACAGTAGGTAGATATTTTCCACTTACCTACGTAAGCGCCTACAGTGAGGCGTGATATTTTCTTACCACCTTAGTAGAGATATTTTCTTACCGCCTTAGAAGATATTTTCTCATTCTCACCGCCTTACTCCACCGCCTTCCCTAAACCGCCTTTAAGTTGCTATAAAAGAAGAGCGATAATAGAGAATATGGGGGATCGAAAAAATCATCATAAAAAGAGCTGACTCATGTCTAAAACTACCTTCTTACGAAGTTTTCTCTCGACTTAAGCATCGGATTTGAATCCCCGCGAGAAAGGCCCAATTCCGATCACTCTTTTCTCCCTCTTATAGGAAAGCTAAGATAATTCTGAACGGATTTCTAAAGCATTCTCAGTGTTCCTCATTCAGAAGTTGAAGTAAGCGTCTACGCCAACTATAAATTTCAATTGTTTGTTGAAGGCTGAGACCAGATCCCTAGGCCACAGTAGCCAAAGCGTGAGGTGGACCAGTTTTTGGCATCAACATATATATATATATATATATATATATATATATATATATATATATATATATATATATATGTGTGTGTGTGTGTGTGTGTGTGTGTGTGTGTGTGTGTGTGTGTGATATCTGTAAGATAGTGTTTACTGAATATGCTTATCCGTTGATCGCTACGTGGCCGTAGGCACACGTGAGCCTGTGCCCTATTCAAATAGATGTCTGTCAGTTTTGTCATCTGTTGTTGAATGTTCTTGCTCGCTGAGTATACACACATGTGGACTGGGACAAGACCTGTTGGGCTTGTGGGTTGGCTGGATATTTGTGTGTTAGCTGAGTTCTATTCCTTCCGCCCGGTACAGTGGAGTGTGGCTCCTGCAAGATGTTCATGGCCGAAGACACCCTGACGTTCTGGCATTTCATGCTAGAGGGACGATACTCTAGTTGTGGAGCCCGTTAGTGGGGATGATTCGTTGATTGTGTCGACACGTACGAGAAGTGACGCTACCGACTTATGACGGGAGGGTCATTTCTAACTAAGGTTGATGATGCTGACCATGGGATATTTGATGAGTATTTCTTCGATTTCGCTTCCAGAGCTTGAGGTTGTAGATGTGTTAGAAGTCCCTACCGTTGGGAATCCTTTGTGGTAGGTCTGAGACTCCCAAAGTTTAGAAAGTGCGGGGCATGGTCCCCACTTGCTTGGCCTTGTTATGTTAATTGATTTGATATGTTCTTGTTTTGACTTATCTTATTATTTCTTGCGTTGGACATGACTTCATTGTGATTCCTGCGGGGTGCTTACTGAGCTTTCCCTTCGGAAGCTCATCTATTTGTTATCCCTCTTTTTTCAGATCCTGAGGAGTAGCTGACTCAAACTCTGGAGTAGTACGAGGGTTAGGACATTGTTGTAGAGGTTTGAGAACCTCTTGTTTTATTTATGAGTGAGATGATGTTATGCAGGATCCTTGTAGGGCCTTGACATTGTAGGGTGCCTGTACCCTTAGGTTATATTTCCGCTGTAGACTCTAGATTATTTATTTATTTTATTTGGATATTTGATATTTATTCCGTTGTATGTTCTTGATTTCCTAGGCCTTATATCCTAGTGGGGTGCGCCTCTACTTGGGTATGGCCGATTTGTTCACTTGCTCGAGGAACGGGATCTGGGTCAGGACATGACAGATTAAAGTGGTACAAAGACATTCAGATAAAAGGACACCTTATCTGTCCTAGTGATTTAGTCAAGTAGGTAGAACTGAGTGTTGGGTTGGGTATGCAAAGTCTCTGGAATACTGGACTGATATTTTGCTATCTGGTAGTGAAAATGTCTGGAGACGGGTACCGCGGTCATCGATACTTTTAGCATGCAGCATCCGAGGAGGTGGAGTCTCACTACAAGAAAAGTGGCATTTCGCGTCAAGCATTTCGCGGCGGTTTTAAAAAAACCACCACGAAATGTAATCTTAGCAGCAGTTTTAAAAACCCGCTGCTAACAACATCACAATAGCGGCGGTTCTTAATAACCGCCGCGGAATGTTGAATTGAGCGGCGGTTTTATCAGTAAGCCGCTAGTTGTTTCAGGTTGCGACGGTTTATATTATTTGTTTATTTGTTATGAAATTAAAACAAATTAAAGATCTAAAATGAATTAACAATTTATAATATTATTATTTTTTATTTTTAATTTTAATTTTTTTTAAATCTTTCAAAAACGTATAAATTATAAATTTGTATATATAAAATAATTAAAAATTTTATAGATTATAAATTGTAAAGTATAAATCTTTACAAATTAAAAGATTTGGTGTTTTTTTAAACTTAGAAAACGTTTAAATGATGATGAAAATATTTAATCCTTTTAGATTTAAGTATGAATAAGAAAATTTTAATTTAACTTAAAAAAAGATAAACTTTCTACTATTTAAACCCTCAAACCATATCAATATTCTATTTTAAAATAATTTAAAAGATACTAATAAATATATTTCTTAATTTTTAACATATATTTTAAGCCTTTAGAATATCATGTAGGTAAAAAAATAATCCGAAAACTTCATTCTAATTATTTCTTTTAGAATTTAGAATACCATGTATTTAATCAAAATAATTAAAATTTGTATAAATTATAAATTGTAAAGTATAAATTTGGTGTTTTTTTTCTAAAACAACTTGGAAAACTTTTAAATGATGTTGAAAACATTTAAGCGTTTTAGATTTAAGTGAGAATAAGAAAATTTAAATTTCATCTAAAAACTATAAATTTCTATTATTTAAACCCTCAAAACATATCGATAATCTTTAAAAAATAATTAATCCTTTTAGATTTAAGTGAGAATAAGAAAATTTAAATTTCACCTAAAAATATAAATTTCTACTATTTAAACCCTCAAACCATATCAATATTCTTTTAAAAATAATTAAATTTTTTAAAAATATATTAATAAATATATTTCATAAATTTTGAAATAAATTTTAAGTCTTAAGAAAATATCATGTAGGTTAAAACATAATCCTAAATGTTCATTCTAAATTATTTCTTTTAGACTTTAGAATAGCTTGCATTTAATCAAAATAATTTGTTTTAATTGATTAGTTTGGTGTTATCTGTTAATTTGTTATAAAATTAAAATTAATTAAAGATCCAAAATTAATTAACTATTTATAAAATTATTATTTTTTTAATTTTTTATTTAATTTGTTTTGAAAAAACTTCGAAAACGTATAGATTATAAATTTGTATCAATAAATAATTAAAATTTCTATAGATTATAAATTGTAAATATAAATCTTAAAAAATTAAAAGATTTTGCATTTTTTTTAAAAACCTTTCAAACATTTAAATGATGATGAAAATATTTAATCTATTTAGATTTAAGTGAGAATAAGAAATTTGTTTTGAAAAATAAAATTTAAAATTAGTAATCATTTAAAAAAAATCAAATGAGAATATTAAATATTTTCTTTTAAAATTTAATTTAAGAAAATATCTCACGTGCATTGCACATGGCCCGTATCCCCTTGCCACGTTACCAATCCGAGTTATTGCCAAAACTTCTTATCAGCTGTTCATTCTGTAAAGATAAACAGTGAGGAGCAGCTTAAGAAGTTCTCTCGAATTCCTCTTTATTCTTCGTATCTGGTGCTAGGGTTCTTAATACCAACTGGGAGATAAACTATGTCGGGTTGTCGCAAGGGAGGCAAGGCGTTGGGCAAGGGCGAGGCGAAGCGCCACCGCAAGGTTCTTCATGACAACATCTAGGGCATCAACAAGCTAGTGATTACGCCGCCACTCACTTGGCGCATGGCGGAGTAGGCGCATCCGCGATCTTATCTATGAGGAGACTCGTGGAGTACGGTGCTGAGGAAGACGGTCACCGCTATGACCATTATATCAACGCTCGGAAACGCCAAGGCCTCACTCTTTACGGCCTGGGAGAAAGTCTTGCGCTCAAGTTGCTTGATTTAATGTTCTATCTTTGATTGTTAGCTCTCAAAATTTCAACTTCCACTAATCTATGTATGCAATGTTTATTATTGATTTATATGAATAAAAACAATCTTCTACAGAACTATTGCAATGTTTATTATCGAGTTCTCTTTTATTGAATATCTAAAAGAAGATTAATTATTTTTTTTGGTTTTTTTGAAATTTCAGATTGGATTTGTTTCATGTTTAAAATAAAATAATACAACAACAACAACAACTAAGCCTTAATCCCATACTAGATGGGGTCGGCTATATGGATTCTCTGTTTTCATGTCACTCTCAAATATGAAATAAAAATAAAATAAAATGAAATGAAATAAACTGAAATAAAATGAAATAAAATTTAAAATAAAAATACATAAATAAATAATAATAACAACAAATAATTCTATGAGAGATTGAGATGTTAGAAGCGAGCAGTATCCCTGAAATAAAGCTAAGCTAATGAAGGAAAAACCTTTTAGCGGCAAGGCTTATCGGTAATCCTATACTATCTGAGGGTCGGGCTATATGAATTTTTGTCTCCATTAAGCTCTGTCCCATAAAAAGCAAAGATCCATTCAATATCTAACATACGTAGGTCCTTAGACACCACTTACTCTCTCATGTAATCACCTAGGCCTACCTTTACCCCTCTTCTTATCTTCTACAACTAAACTATCACATTTTCAAACTGGAGCACCTGGGGGTCTCCGGCGTACGTGTCCAAACCATCTTAAACGCCCTTCTTGTATTTTATCTTCAATTGGTGCAACATGCATCTTCTGTCGGATGTGTTCATTTCTAATCTTGTCCAATCTTGTATAACCACTCATCCATCTTAACATCCTCATTTCGGCCACATTCATCTTATGCATATGTTGAACTTTAGTTGCCCAACACTCGCTCCCGTATAGCATGGCAGGTATAACTGCCGTCCTATAAAATTTTCCCTTTATTTTGTTAGGCATCTTTTTATCACATAACACCCCGGTGGCACTTCTCCATTTCAACCATCCAGCTTTGATTCTATGGGTTACATCTTCATCTATCATCCCATCATCCTGGAAAATGGAACCTAAATACCTAAACTGGTTAACCTTAGGCACTACCACCCCCCTAGTTTCACTTCTCCTTCATTTCTCCTACTTAGACTAAATTAAATTACAGTGCATATATTCTGTCTTACTTCTACTTAACCTAAAGCCTTACTTTCTAAAGTGTTTCTCTATAATTCTAGCTTTTGATTTACTCCATCTCTAGTCTCATCCACTAGGACAACATCATCTGCAAACAACATACACCATGGGATGTCATCTTGGATATAACTAGTTAATTCATCCATTACTAGGGTAAACAAGTATGGGCTTAAGGCCGATCTCTGATGTAGACTCATTGTTATAGGAAACTCCTCCGTATCGCCTCCTACTATTCTCACACTTGTAAATGTTCTCTCATACATATCCTTAATAATATTTATATATTTGCATGAATGTTTTTCCTCTCCAATACCGATCAAAGGACTTGTCTTGGTACCCTATCATATGCTTTCTCCAGGTTAATAAAAACCATATGGAGATCCTTCTTCTTTTCTCTGTAGATCTCCATCAAGTTTCTTAATAGGAAAATGGCTTCTATTGTGGATCTACCTAGCATAAAACCAAATTGCTTCTCTGACACCTTCGTGATATACCTGAGTCGATGCTCTATTACCCCTCTTCCAGAGTTTCATCGTATGACTCATTAACTTAATACCACGGTAGTTGGTGCAATTTTGAATATCTCCCTTATTCTTATAAATAGGAACCAAAATGCTCTTTCTCTAGTCGGTGGGCGTCTTGGCCTCCAGCACCACGTAGAATCCTCCGTGTGATCGGGAAGATTTGCATAGAACTCCTACATAATAGGAAGAGCGGTTGGCCCTTACCTGAATGATCTGAAAGTGAGAGGCAAGGGCAGGATCACTGAAATCAAGGCCGCGCTAGGGTACCAACTTCCTTCCTAACAGGACCTGATGGTGTGTGATCACTACCGGAGATGAGAAAATGCCATCGGAGACCGGTGGTGTAGATGTGGAGGTTGCCCCTTTTGCTTTCTTAACCGGGTGGCATGCTAGAGGCGATGCAGTGGATTTCTTCTTGGAAGCAACTCTCTTGGAGGAAGGCATGGCGGCCTGCGAAGAAGAAGACAACACATGAGATAAGAGATACCAAAACAAAATAACCAAGTTAGGGGGTTTGCTTAAAATTTTGGCAACACCTCCCTTGAAACATTGAGCCTGACAAACATTTACAAACATTCTCACAAGCATTTACACGAGGTATTTAGCAATTAGCAACCAATTACACTTAGGCAATGGAACCTTTCAATCATACACCCACCAACAAATCGGCTCGATAAACATCATAATGGGGGTGAGAGAGTGCTTACCAAACGGAGTTAAGCCCTAGGGAAGCAATAGAAAAGCAAGAGAAATGAAGGGAAGACAATGGGGCTACCAGCTCAAAGATCCAACACGCCTCTGTGAGAGCGGGTGGAAAAATTGAAAGCGGCTTACATTTAATTTAACCTATATGTGCCGGCCAACGAGAATCGACATCGTGTTATTTGTTAGAGACATAAACTTCTTTTCGAAGTGTGTAGACATCAGCGATGTCTTAAGGCTACATCATGATGTAAGCATCGCGAATGTCGTAAGGCTATATCCTTGATATGTAGGCGTAAGTAGGGCTATTATACATAAGCTTTCAGTCCCTTGTATCTCTGAGTCTTACCTCAATTCTTTTGGCCTAGAATCTCTTATCAGAATGCTAAGTTTATGTACGGTTGTTCATTTGATTTGGGCTTCTCTAGCTCTTTCACATTCTACACATCCTCTGAGGCTTCCCCCCAAACTTGGGCTGCACATAAATATAGAGGGTTCTGTTTTATTAGTTAGAAGAGAATATACTTCCTAATATAAATTAAATTAACATGACAAAATTCTTGGGTTGCCTTCCAAGTAGCTTGATGTTTATAGTCTTTAGCTAGACTGTCGGAGTGGTGGGTGGAGTGTTGTGACCGTTTTGTCGCGCTCCACTTGGTGGCCAACATATGGTTTCACCCTTTGCCCATTGACTACAAATGTGTTGTTGGTGAGCTCATCCTCCAATTCTACAGCTCCATTGGTGAGGACTCGAGATATTCGATATGGGCCCGACCACTGAGATTTCAACTTCCGTGGAAACAGTTTCAATCGTGAGTTGAATAATACTATGGACTGTTCCGGTGAAAACTCACGGTGAATGATATGACTGTCGTGCCACTTCTTAACTTTTTCTTTATGGAGCTTTGCATTCTCATAAGCTTATAAACGAAATTCGTCTAATTCATTCAATTGTAACATCCATCTTTCCCCCGCAAGTTGCGGGTTTAGATTTAATTGCTTGATAGCCCAATCAGCTTTAAATTCTAGTTCCAATAGAAGATGACAAGCTTTCCCAAACACTAGCTCTTGTTTGGTTCAAGGGGGGAGTTTGGAGGGGAGGGGTGAGGAGGAGTTTGGAGGGGAGGGATTTAGAGGGTTTTGAAAATTTTTATGTTTGGTTCAATGGGGGAGTGAAAAGGAGGATTTTATCGCTTTACATATGGTGTAGTACATAAAATCTACCGGTATCCACAAACCGATATAAAACACATAAGAATACGAGAAAGCCAAATCACGATTGATACAAGAATATAAACTATATTACGGAGATGTCCCCTCACCTGAAGTTCTTACATAAAATTTACTAGATGTCCGGCTCCGTCACGATATAGCTCCATGCAGGACCTTTTACCCTCTTCTAGAATTAATAATAATAACTAAGTAAATACAAAGTTCGTATTTTCCATAACTTAGTTCTATTGCTTATAATACGGAGATTATGAATACAAAAATCTTATTCTTAATTTAGATTCCTATTTAAACTCGAAGGAGCATATCAAAGACATTAAGGTCACTCAAAGGATGCTTTCCTACTTAACATGCATATCATGCCTTCAAAACTCCTAGAATGCACCTAAGCATGATTAATTAGCAAGATTAATTAATCTAAAGCATGTGACACTTAAGCATGCTAATCATGAAAACTAAAAACACATAAGCATGTTAACATGAACACTAATAGGGCATTTATCCTTAGAATTTTCATGAAAAATTCGGCAGCACCTCCTTTGTTTATAGGGCTCAGGAAATTATACAATCAATCACCATAACTATAATTAAACTTAATCATGCTTTTCCATATCATCTTACAAGCAAATAACCCCTTTAATCCTCCTTATTTCACAGCCCTAATAACACCACCAACACAATGTTTACTCCCACAACCATTCACCAAGAATCCTCTCCATCCTTCAAGTAATTCGTCCCAAACCCACTCCATGCCCTAAATCAAGAGACAATTAAAAGTTTTTCCCTCAATTTCCAACTCACAAAGTGATGGGAGCTCGTTGGAGGAGAAAGAGGGGCGAACGGGGCTGTAGGGTTGTCCCGTGGTTGGAGGAGTTCGTGGTGGCGCGTTGATGGCGGCACGGTGGCTGCCGGGAGGAGATCGCGGCCAAGGGAGGCGGACCGGCGAGCGGAGTGGCCGGGGTGGTGCGCGAGGCGCAGGCGGGGCGGCGGAGTTGAACGGTTGGGGGCTCGCGGCGGGGTGCAGCAGGACCGGGAGGGGGTGGGTGACGTCGGTGTCAGCGATGGATAGCGGCGAGCTGAAGCGCAAGTAGAGTAGGTCGCGAGAGAGAGAGAGAGAGAGAGAGGAAGAGAGAACCTCGATGAAAAGTCAAATCAATTGATCCAATTGATTTCTCAGACCTTAGTTTGACTCTTATATATATAACTTATAATATTCTATGTTATTATTTAAATCAATACTTTACTTATCTTATCACTTTAATTTAATTTAGTTTATCTTCTAAATTACTTTAATTAATTTAATTTATCTTTCCCCTTTACGTCACATCGCCATTTAATTTATATTATCTTTTTAATAATTCATCGTAATCTCGGATGCTTAAAATCCCGGGTCAATGATTTCGATCATCACGCGAGTCTTTGTAGTATGGCGATTGCATCTCTTCGTCGAGAGAAGATCCCGCGAATACTCGACTTTTGACTCTTCCGCGTCTACTTTTTTGGAACTTCGAACATTTGTGTGATTCTCCAATTTGAGTAATCTTGATTAATTAATACTTACGAAATCTCCCAATTAATTAACTAAGGTTATCTTAAACATCCACCTCCAAATATTCCAAGTTTAAGTGACTTGGCCCAATAAGGCCTTTCCTAGGCCTATTAGTTGCGAGGCTGGATTTAAATTTATTAATCCCCAATTTTCCTTTAATTTAGGTTTAAAATAATTTATTTATTTTCCGTGCTAATTAATCTCATTAATTTTGGAGAATTTTCTGATTTATTTCTTTAGAAAGTTCGGAGCTTTACAATAAGAATATCAAGGACTCAATTGTCTCCTAAAATCCGGCAGCCAATAATGAAATTTAAGGTATCCAAAGATAAAAAGAATACAAACCTAAACAATTATCAATTCAACAACTCAAGCCAAACGTCCAAGGAGAACATTTATTCCAGAAGGCCCTCATTCACTTAAATATCAATCAAATCAAGATCCAAACTTTTGGGCTTCATAATAATTAATTGCATAAAATCACATAGTCTCATTCATGATCATGGCAAAAAGATAATTACACAGTAGGTCCTACCAAGATCCCATGATTGACCAAAGAGAATTGGAAATCTTCCTTATCAAATCTAAGTTGCTTTATTCATTATGGATCACAAGTCTCATCTGTGATTTAATATTTCAATGTAAATATGGGAAATTATCACAAATTTCACAGAAGAATAAGGTAAAGCAAAACTCTAGAAGGAGATCGATGACAATCTTACCTTCTTGGAAGATCAATCCACGTGAGAGGCTTCTTTAAGCGATTTAGGTATTAGGGTTCTCGATGGATGGAAACAAAAACATAATGACGGCTAGGGTTTCAGTTCTATTTAAATAATATTATAAAATCAATTTTCCTAAAACCCTCTCAGTTTCTTTTTTTATTTTTTTATTTCCATCATATGCAATTGCCTACTTTATTTGAATTGGTCTGAGAAAATCTTGCAGTTCGGTCCCCAAGTTTTCCATATTTAACACTAGTCACTCATGCTTGAGTACACATGGATTTTTAGAAAAGAATCCCTGAGTTTCTTAAAAATTATCTTACATGTCTATGCTTATTCCATTTTGCAAGAGCGTGCATCTTTGCACTTTAGTCCACATAACCAAAATCCTCACACCTAGGTCCTTATCTCATAAATCTCATAAGAAGCCTTTTATGCAACTAAACCCCATTAATAAATCATATTCATCCAAGCATTGGTTTTAATTATTAAACCATAATTAGAGGATATTAAGAATTAATAAAACCATAAAGATGGTGTTTTTTACACAAATCATCTCCAGTAGGTCATGATCTTCGATTGGCTTGTTTAGGAATAGTTCATCTTGTGGATGGATCTACTATATAGGAACAAATTAGTAGAGGGTTTAAAAAAATTGCTTTAAATAAAAATATACGAAACCATAAATAAAATTGATTACAAGTAAATTAGTACCTTGATATAGTCCTTATGCTCTAATTCTCCAATGATTATCATTTTCAATCTATCATCCCAACCCATTCCACTTAACTATTTCAGTATTTTAATTCTAATTGCCCACCATTTGAGAATTGTCCTTAGGTGGTTGAACACATTTGTTTCAGTAATTACGATGCCAAACTCTTCTTTCATTTCCTTACTTGTAAAATGGAATGCTTGTTGTTTGAAGCCTTTATCGACTTTGAAGCCTTATTCAACTTGGGAAGCCATGAATCATATAAAGTAGCGGATTTCAGTAGAGGTCCATCTTTTATTACCACCTGTTCTCTTGTTAGGGCTTCTTATTGTTGACGCCATTATCCTTCAATGCTCTTATATGCTCTTATCTTTGTCCAGTTCTATAACCACATATGCAAAATTTTTAGAGAATAAAACACAAAAAAATAAAATAAAATTTCCATGTTGTCCATTACTTAATTAATAGTATGACAAATAGTATTGCTATGACCACATGTAGCACATGAAAGTATATAAATAACCAATCCAGATGTTCACTATTTCATAACTTGTTGTATGAGTTCCAACTTTTTCCTAAGAATGAGATCTAACCAATGCAGCCTAAAGAATGACTACTAGTTCTTAGATCAGAGATACTTATGAAATGGAATATGAGGATATCTGTTGCATTTTTTTTCATAAAGTTGTTAATTAACTTTCAAATTAAAGTCTTGATTCAAAGGCTGTGAAGCTAAAAGGCAGGGAATATGAAATCTTTCATTGTATATAAATTCCTAGACAACCAAGGAACTCATTATGATCACTGATTCAAGTCTTTGACTCCATACTTCATCTTAACATGGATTTCCATAATTTTAGATTACTGATTTAGGTACTTAGGGAAAGAAGCGCAAAAATTTCCTTATAATATTGTAAGTATGATTCTAAGAGGCATGAGATCAAGCAATTAGTTCCACTCACACTATGCCAATGTTTACCTATACTACAACCACACTCACATCCAAGTTCCACATTTCATTTGAAATATATTCACATTTTTCTTGCGAGGATATTACAATTTATAAAATTATCCTCGTTATTTTCTTTTAACCCTCGGTATCTTATGGGAAAAATAAATTACCCTCAGTATTTTTTTTACTCAAGATATTACATATACAAGCTAACCTCATATGCTCATCTCTGATCATGATGTTACAGGACTTAGCTATACCTTATCTCCAAAACCTGTTATGCTCTCTCAAGTCAATGCAGTTGAGGCTAATTATAAGTTCCCATTGGATGATGCTTGGGGTCAAATAAAGAAAGATAGACTAAATAGGAGCTACATATGTAGTTTATAATTTCAAATGGCATCTCCATTTATGGTTCTCCACTCTTCCTTACACATTATTACCTGTTGGTCTTCAGATGGAGCATTCACCAACCAAATTAGGGGTTACACTCTGTAGTAGGAATAAAGAGGTTACAACAATAACAATAGTTCGGGATACACAACCAAAAATAGGTTTGTAAACATTTACTACACTAAGATCCTTTGCTATAACAACTAGAAATAAGGAGTAAAGGTTGTTGAAGCGAGAATTTCTATATCCTTTTCTCCTAGTAGATGTGATTAACCTCAACCCATACAAGAGGTTTAAAACAGCAGTCACAATTGTATTATTCTTGATGGTTTGGAACAATGATTTGTTAGATAGAACAAGGAAAAGAGATGAAGATTTAACACTCTGACGAGAATTTCTAAATAAATAAATAAGAAAATTCTCAAAAATTAATGTGATTAATTAACACTTAGAAAATAGATTAATTATTTTAAAACTCAATTAAAGAGGAAAATCAGGGGATTAATGGACTTTAAATCCAACACCATAACTAATATAGGCCTAGGGAAGGCCTTATTGGGCCAGGCCACTTACACTTGGAATAGTTAGAGGTGGATGGTTAAGATAACCTCGGTTAATTAATTTGGAGATTTACTAAGTCTTAATTAACCAAAATTATTTAAGTGGGAGATACCAGACAAATGTTAGAGTCCCGGTAAAGTAGACACAATCGGATCAAAAGTAGGGAATATGGATGCCGTATGAGTAAAGGGAAAAGACCTCGTAAGGTCATAGATGCACGTGCGAGGCTGGAATTATTGGACAGGACTTTTTGATTTGGGTGATGGGTATGAAGAAATAATACTAATTTAAAGGGCGATGTGACATAAAGGGGAAAGATGAATTAAATTAATTAAAGTTTTTTAGAGGATAAATTAAATTAATTTAAGGTGTTAAAATAAGTTAAAGAATTGATTTAAATAATAATATATAATGTTATATATATATATATATATATATATATATATATATATATATATATGTATATGCTAAGAGGAAAACTTAGGTTTTTAAGTTTCAATTGAACTTTAATTGAAACCAGAGAACCCTGATTTATACCCATCTAAGCTAATGAGACCCGATGTAAGCACACTGAAATTTGGTAGGAGTCGCACCCAACCCATAAGCTATACAATATAAACACAGGAATAAGCGATGTACTCTAAAATAAAATCCATTATGACATAACATAACCGTTACACACCGAGTCATATTCAAACCCAAAGTCAGTAAATAGAAGTACAACACTTTTCGAGTCTTTGGGCAAGCGACGAGGGTCCCAAATACGGTAGGAAGAAAACAAAATTAGAGTTTAATACAACTCAACAACAAAGAAACATAAGGGCCAGTGCGCCCGGAGCCAGCTAAACCTCGATCCCTCAGCGAGACACGAGAGCTACTATCCCATCCAAGTCTAGATCACATAGCGAGAAAAATAGTGTAGAAGGGGGTTTTATACAAGCTCAATTGAGTATGGACTACTCGTCGGGTATTACACATACCTAATAGCTGTACTAAAAACTATAACAAAATCAATGCAACTATAACTCCTTGAAGATCGTATAATTATCTTCAATCTTGATAAGAATGCTAGCATGATCAAATCCCAAAGAAACACACAAGCAATCTTATATCATATCAAGCGTATTGTGAACATATACATATGCGATGGCCTCATATCATTACCGTACGTGCACCCTTAGCTAAAATGTCTCGAGGAAGGGACTCCAAGATCCATCAAATGAGAACGGTGGTATACCTCTACATAATCCTGATAACCGGCGCTACATAAGTCCTATACATCCCTTATCCGATATGGGCCCTCACAAGTGACAGGAAGGGGTTTTTTTTTATTATAAAAGAACGACTTTCGCAAACATTTTTAGTTTAAAGAAAAACGGTTGAAAACAAAACCCCTTCCTCAACCCAGTCTCGTCTACTAAAATACGGGCTTTATCCACGAGCCCTACTTTGGGTCCCCATACATTAACTAACTAAGGTGCATCCTATGATACATGCAATAATCTTTAACTACCCCTTAGGGTTTCCTTAATCATATCTAATGCTACGTAAGTTAACTTTCAATGATACTGGCATGAAAATACTATGCAAGTATAACAATAAACCCTTCTACGTCCACAAACCGAAATAAAACTGCGTAAGAATACGATAAAACCGAAATCCCAACAAATACACGAATTAAATTTAACTTCACGCCAACCGTAATTCGGGACCCGGAAAGACGTAAGCGCATCGGTAGTACCCAAGTGGAGCGAGGCCCACTCGAATACAAGGCCTAAGTAACCAAAGCGGATAACATATAACTCAAATTTAGTAATCATATAATACTCGAGTTACAGCGAAAATAAAATCAATAAGGGTTTACATTACCCCTACATATGGTCAAGGTCCTATAAGGGTCCTACAATATAAACACCTTCTCTCTCAAAAGAAGAATGAGGACCTCCCCGAACCTCAGCGAGTCAACCCAACTCCTTACGCACTTACGGCTCGAGGCTCGAGTCACCTACCCTGGACACAGAAGCGAAGAAAGGAAGCAGTCATGAACTTTCGGAAGGAAAGCTTCGCATATGTACCTGCGGAGATCTCGATGAAACCAAAGCGGCCGCACAGATGATAAAAGAAAAGTCAAATATGAGCAAGTCAAAGATCATCAATCCACACAAATAGGGTCACGCCCCGCACAAATTTAACCCTAGGAGTTTATCACAACAAGGATAGGGCTCCTAACCACAAGATCTCAACAAAGTACTCCTAAGAGTTCACAAGTCATCTCCCAGTTTGCTACCTAAGCCGATAACCCTCGATTACATGGTCTAGTAGTGCTACTATCCAAAACATGGACGTACCTTGTCGGTATCACCCAGCGGGAAAACAAAGTTTACCAAAATTCAAGGAAAACAAAGATTACGAGGACTACGGGATGCTAACCTCTCAAAAAGCATACACTAATATCAAAGTAGATATCCACGAGAACAAAACACGAGTGTGTGCAATCATATCAAATTATGATATCAATAAAGCGATACCCAAAGGGCATGCGAAAGCATGCATTTAATATTGGAATCAAACACCCGCGTAAAGTAAAGTAAGCGCGTGCACAAGCGAGAGTCAAAGAAAACAATAACAAATGAGGCAACATCAAAGCCGATGAAACACTTTCAGAGTAGAGTGGGTACTAGGCGTAAGTACTTACATGAAATCATGCAACGGCAAAGCCAACAAAACCCATAACTTCGGTAGAATTTAGGCAAAAGTACTTACCTCTCACCGAACTCAAAGCCCTCCTATTCACCTCTTGAAAACACCTCTTGGACCCCGAGAGTATCTAATGTATAGAGTTTCTATTAGAGTTAAAATTTTAATAAAACCCTATGTTACCAGACTTGCACATGCCGCTACTCTCGTTCTTGTTGGGCCTAGGCCCACTAACGGGTCCTAAGGACCATCTCTCGGATTACCGGCCCTTATCCTCTGTTTCCATGTCCTTTAGTTGACTTCAGACCCAGCTTGGTCATACCTAGTCAACTTCATCTTCATTTGTCGAGTCTAAATCCTTGTTGGTCATCTCTAGTCATTCTAGTTGAATTGGGCCCATTTTCAGGCCCATTATACAATCTAGCTTGACCTTATTCCTTTTTAACTAAGGAAGGGCATTTCTGTCATTTGAGTGGCTATGATCCTAGGGTTTAAGGGCTCAATTCCCCCTACCAACATCCCTTTATCTTACCTTTTACTTCTTTGTTATTGTCTAATAACAAAACTGGTTTGATTAAACCAATTGAGCCCAGCCCATTGGGCTTTTATAACATTGGACCCAATTCCTACTTTGATTAGTCCATAATTTGACTTAGGGATCTTGACTAATTAATCTAATTAATCTTCTTAGTTTGGTTAGTCCCTTTACCTAACCATCTTTGTTTGATCTCCTTCTTCGGTTGGTTCAATTATCAGATTGAACCAACCCATTCGATCCACTTGACCTAAACCAACTTTGGTTCACTTAGTCTCATTTAATATGCTTATTTGATTAATCGAATGTAATCAACATTTGAGCTTGGTCATGTTAGTCATTTTGATTAGACTAATTGGGTTCACCTTAACTTAACCTATACTCATTTAAGTTAATAATTTATATGAAGGCCTATTTAGTTAGACCAACCCAAGTTCAATTTCCAAATGATTAAATCCAATTGAATCCAATCTTCTATCTTTCAACCAAGTTATTTTCGTTAAATTAACTTCATAGATTGGTTCAACTTAATTTGATTAATCGTCGTTACACTATAAGGTTTATTAAAAATATTTAATAACCTTAATAATCTCTTAAATTATTCCAACCATTAATCCATTAAATTTGTCACACATAGAATAATTGAATCATACCCTATAATCAATTATTCTAATAATTTGTCACACTACCAAGGTTTTCTCATAACCTTATCAAGATCTTTAAATCATCTTTATTAATCAAATTATGTCACATTACTAAAGTCCACATATAGTTATTTTAACTATACCAAATAATTAATCAATTATCTCATACACACTTCCAAAGTTTCCAAAAGAATTATTTCAACTAATTAATTACTCTTGAATTAATTAATTAGAAGTAATAATCATTATTTTTAGCTGATTAATCAACCCCTTAGTTACTAATTTAATTAGAATAATTATATTAATAACTTTTAATTAGTTTTTTTTTATAATTTCCTCTCTTCCTCCCTCGCGTCTTCTTCTCCTTCTCAACCCACTTGGCCGTGACTCGTGAGGTTCCGTCGACGCCACCAGGAGGGATGCTTGGCCGAGCACCTTCATTGAGAAGCTCCCTCTCGGCCCCAGATCCCTTCTGAGGCCCTCAACATCACCGCCCAAGTCGTTTTCTCTGTCAGAGCTTCACCGGAGGAGATCATGGGAAATGGCATCTCCTCGCCAGGAAACTCTATCGCTTACCAAGGATACCCAAAGCTCCACCTCGGCCTCGTGAATCGATTGAGTGCATCAACACCCACTATCTCCCCCTCCTGGCGCCCGTTTGCACTCAGCGTTCTCGGCTGGCAAAATTTCGAAGGCTGGCGCTAAACCTAGCTAAGCATGCATTAAACTCGGGTGAGTGCCGGAATAGAAACCTACCTTGGATTCCGGTTCAGCTTAGTGGCCGTTGGTGGCTTAGAGACCCCTTATGGCCGTATACCCCTTCTCCGACCAACCCTAAGCGGTGACCTCCTTGGTTTCCTTCTTCTCATTTGCCGGGGGCCAGGGGTGGGGTTTTATAGGGGAAAGCGGAGGCTGAATCGATTGCCAACGTCCCGCCTTAACCGCCGTTCCGGACGAAGGCTAGATCTCCGCGTGGCATGCTTGAGGAGGTGGTGGCGATTACCTTGTGGCGGCTCTCTGCGGAGAAAGCGGTAGAGTCAGCCACCGCCTCGGGATAGGTACTCAAGCGATCAATGGTGAGGATCGGATGGATCACATCAATGGTCAGCATTAGATTAAGAAACCTCGAATCGCGCACACTCATTGAATCAAGCGGTCATGATCTCATCACAACCAACGACTGATCTTCCCAAGTTACCTCAAGATCGCGACTCAACTCTAGATGGGTGGTTCTTGTGAGCCTTGCGCGTGGGATCACTCCACTTAATTTCTCCTCCTTGCCTTGTATGCGATCCCACGATCGATAAATTCATCTGCGACGCGGTTTCTGTGTTTCTCTGTAGGTAGTTATAATGCCACGAGATTTACAGCGATCACGAGATCTCTAGATCTCGGTAGTTGATTCATCTCTATAAGACCTTACTCTCTAGTCAAATTTCTTGAAGGTCCACTGAGATCTTTTTAGGTTCACGAAATTAGTCCGTCTACTGTGAGGAGAGAAACAATTCCCCTTAAGTCCCACGACTTTTCTTAGGTCACATCCGTGTCCCTTTCTTGTGAGAGAGGACAGATTTCCTTCAAGTCCTCAATACTTTCAATAATTACTAAAAGATCCCTCTGACTCCCAACTAACCCTAATTAGGGTTTTAAACCTTTTGAGCTTCTAATTTCCCCATACCCCCTTTTTTTATATTCCATCCTTCAAGCTTAAGGAACTAAATTAAGATCTTATTTTATAGAATATATAAAAAAAATTTATTCCTAAAATTCGTGGATTTTACAATCCTCCCCCCTTACAAAAATTCCGTCCACGAAATTTCCTCCAAAACGTCTGATAGGAAACAAAGCCGAGTAACGTTTCCCTTTCATCGACCCAACCGTTAAGCATTATATCCTATCCGACTCCGCATCGAAACCCAGTTTGCTCTTGGTCTACCAAGGTTCCCTTTTTATGGCTCTAGCTCTCCAGGTTCTGTGTCAGATGAGGATGGTTGTTCTGACATAGTCGTCCCCTTTTTCGTACTTCCTGATACCTTGCGTCGCTTCCTACTCGGTGCCCTAGATAATCGGGTGGTACAATAAGATCTTGGGGGTTCAGACGATGGACCCTGGGATATCCTCTACCTCCCCTCGATCTAGAAGAGTTCTCGGGACACTTAGCGATGTGGTGGTCTGAGCTACCACATCGGAAGCACGCCCTTAAGACATGTAATATGCGCACTTTCGGACTTGAAATGTAGTCCCCAGCTCGCGCTAAAGCATTTGGCCGATGAGACCCACTATCTAATGTCTTCTTCTTGCTTACTAGCTTAGTTGGGGATAAGGGAGGTTTTACTGTAAGGGTGCTTCCTATGCTCAACGTTTGATTTCCGCGGGATCTCCCTCGTGCAGATAAATACTCACGGTACGGAGCTCTTGGCCGGCTGCTCCTTTGTCTTTCTTCTTCTCATACGTAGCCAGAACCTAGTGTGTCTCCTTGACATGAGGCCTCAATATACTTGGCCCGAGCCACTACCTCAGTATATGTCTTGCACATATGCCCGGTCACTATCTTCTTCAGAGATGGTTTCAGACCGGCCTCAAACTTCATCACCCTGCTCTCCTCAGTAGGAACCATATCAGGCAGGAAGCGGGCCAACCTATCAAACTCAGTCTCGTATTGCTCCACAGTCATACTGCCCTGGACAAGCTGGGAGAATTGGTGTCCCAACTATACCAGATGACCTCTGGAAAAGTACTTGGCGAAGAATGCGGTCCTGAATTCTTTCCAAGTCCGAAGGGTTCATTCTTCCTCAGTCTGATCTCTCCAAAGTACCAGTCTTCCAGGGTCCTTGGAGCATATAAACGGCGGTCCTAATCTTGTCCGCCTCAGTTGTTTGGAAGACCTCAAAGGTCTTCTCCATTTCCCGAATCCAAAGCTCAGCCGCGTAAGGGTCAGCAGCCCCCTTGAAAGGTCGGGGTGAAGGTCTCCTAATCTCCCCTAGAAATCCTCTGCTAGCAGTAGGGGTGGTAAGTGAAGCTGGAGCTGGTATCCTCTATTGTTTGGTCTCCTGGATAAGCCCCATCATTTCCCTCATGAGGTCCCTCATACTCATGGGGGGCACCTCCTCCCTTAGATCTGGGCCCGCAGCCTGTGGCCCTGCAACACCGGATTGAGCAGGCAGTTCCTGATCAACCTCCATTTCAACCGGTGGTGGAACCTCACCCACATGAGGTTGGGGTACCTCCTTCACTTGGCGAGGTAGTCCCCGCTTGCCTCCCCTGCGCCCTCCTCGACCTCCAATCACTATAACTGCCAACATAATTAAGGGTTAGCTTAACCCAACACTTTTTCAAGACATCAAAATTCGAGTCGGTAATGGGTTAAATAGAAAATAGTTTATTACAACCCATATAGTTCGCAGTTCTTGTAATCCAAGACACATAAGATAACTACCCTAAACGGTATATTATCTAGGGACTAGTTCATGACCGACAACGTATTAATGACTGTCGTCATGAAAACTCGCAAGCTACTCTCGATCTCGAAAGATCCCTATTCCTCAAGCTCATCTTGTCCCCTGGCTGATGACGATGGCGGCTCTAACGTAGCGGCCTTCCCTCTCCTATCTTGACTTGGTGTCTGCGCCTTACATAGTCGAGAGGCTCTGAGCTTTTTTGTGCTCCAGACTACCACACATAAAGCATCCACCTGTAATCTTCGGACATTGCGCTTTCTTGTGTGGCCATTTACACTGATAACACTTGATTGGCTTTAAAGCACTGCCAGACGAACCACTGCCTCCACATTCGGCCATAGGTCCGGATGATCTATTATACGGATGGGACCTGCGCTCGGTCTTCGAGCGTCCTGAACTCTTTTGGGTTGACCGACCCTGACAGCCTCTCCGTCTCTGTTGAAGTGTCTGCCTCATCTCTCGGACCAGTCCTATGACCTCATATGTCAACTCCATTTGTGCTCCCAGAAGATCAGACACGTCCTTGTCGGAGTTACATTGCACGAGGTGTCTCTTGGTCATAGAGGCATGTCCACATGCTCCTACTCCATGGCGGCGGAGAGTGGGTGTACCTCCCATTACATTTCAGTCCACTCGCCATGGTGACACATCAAATTGCTTTCGGAGTTGATTATAAATACATGTGTCTATACTACCCAGGTCCCACACTCGGTACAAACCTATTTGACTAAGTCTCTAAAGCTGACTAGGGTGTCGGTTATACTGCGTTGCTCACGATACCACTTTAATGCCATCGCGCCCAGGCCGAATTCCGGGACCCCCGACGTGAAACGGTCGGCCGTACTAAGTGAGCAGGCAGCCCTTTCGAATACAAGGCCTAAGTAGCAGCGGATAACATATAACTCCAAATTTAGTAATCGGATAATATCGAGTTACAACGAAAATAAAATCAATAAGGGTTTACATGCCTCACGTATGGTCAAGGTCCTATAAGGGTCCTACAATATAAAACACCTTCTCTCTCTCAAAAAGAATGAGGACCTCGAACCTCAACGAGTCAACCCAAGCCTTCGCGGCTCAGGAGGCGATCAGTCACCTACCCTCCGGGACACGAAGCGAAGAAAGGAAGGCAGTGCAAGAGCTTTCGGAAGGAAAGCTCAGTATGTACCCTGCAGAGATCTTAATGAAACCAAAACAGCACTGATGATATAAGAAAAGTCAAATATGAGCAAGTCAAAGATCATCAATCCATACAAATAGGGTCATGCCCCAGCGCACAAATTCAACCCTAGGAGTTTTATCACAACAAGGATAGGGCTCCTAAACTACGAGATCTCAACAAAGTACTCCTAAGATTTCCTGAGTCATCTCTCCCCTAGTTCGGGTTTACCGGCCTAAGCCCAGATAGCGACCCTAGGTCTATGGTCACAGTAGTGCTACTATCCAAAAACATGGACGCATTGCCTTGTCGGCCAGAGTGGCGGAAAACAAAGTTTACGAGTGTTTTACCTTTGGCGGGGAAACAAAGAGTACCGGTGGCTTACCCCCATTTGGCTAGAAACAAAGAGTACGATGTACCCCACTTTGGCGGAAACAAAGATTACGAGGGCGGGAGAATCCTTAAAACAACATAGTTGATGTATACCAACCCGGCCAAGACAAGCTCCACGTGTTTCCACGTCTTGCGGTCGATAGGTAGGCACACTCAGCACTCCACAAGCGTACCCTACGGGATGCTAACCTCTCAACAAGCATACACTAATATCAAAGTAGATATCCACGAGAACAAAAACACGAGTGTGTGCGATTATATCAAATTATGATATCAATGAAGGGCGATACCCCAAAGCAAGGCGTCGAGCATCTTGGCGAATTGAATCAAACACTGGCATGAGTGAAGTAGCGATGCGCGGCACGAAGTCGAAAACAATAACAAATGAGGGCAACATCAAAGCCCTGATTAAAACACTTTCCGGTAGAGTGGGTACTGGGCTGATACTACATGAAATCATGCAATGGCAAAGCCAACAAAACCCATAACTTCGATGTGAGGGAGCTAGGCAAAAGTACTTTACCTCTCACCGGAACTTGAAGCCCTCCTAGTCGCCTCTTGAAACACCTCTTGGACCCCGAGAGTATCTAGCGATTGAGTTTCTCATTAGAGTTAAAATTTTAATAAAAGCCCTATATTCTACTAGCTGCATGCGTGACTACCGTTCTTTGTTGGGCCAGGCCACTAATGGGTCCTAGGGACCATCTCTCGGTCTTGGCCCTTATCCTTCTGTTTTTATGTCCTTTAGTTGACTTCAGACCCAGCTTGGTCATACCTAGTCAACTTCATCTTCATTTTTCGAGTCTAAACCCTTGTTGGTCATCTCTAGTCATTCTAGTTGAATTGGGCCCATTTTCAGGCCCATTATACAATCTAGCTTGACCTTATTCCTTTTTAACTAAGGAAGGGCATTTCTGTCATTTGAGTGGTTATGATCCTAGGGTTTAAGGTCCCGTCCTACAACTTGAGTGACTTAGGGCTCAATTCCCCCTACCAACATCCCTTTATCTTACCTTTTACTTCTTTGTTATTGTCTAATAACAAAACTGGTTTGATTAAACCAATTGAGCCCAGCCCATTGGGCTTTTATAATATTGGACCCAATTCCTACTTTGATTGGTCCATAATTTGACTTAGGGATCTTGACTAATTAATCTAATTAATCTTCTTAGTTTGGTTAGTCCCTTTACCTAACCATCTTTGTTTGATCTCCCCTTTCAGTTGGTTCAATTATTGGATTGAACCTAACCCATTTGATCCACTTGACCAAAACCAACTTGGGTTCACTTAGTCTCATTTAATATGCTTATTCGATTAATCGAATGTAATCAACATTTGAGCTAGGTCATGTTAGTCAGTTTGATTTAGACTAATTGGGTTCACCTTAACTTAACCCATTTTGTGGACTAACAAACTAACCTACTCATTTAAGTTAATAATTTATATGAAGGCCTATTTGGTTAGACCAAGCCAAGTTCAATTTCCAAAGCGATTAAATCCAATTGAACCCAATCTTCTATCTTTCAAACCAAGTTATTTTAGTTAAATTAACTTAGGTAGATTGGTTCAACTTAATTTGATTAATGCGTCACACTATAAGGTTTATTAAAAATATTTAATAACTTTTAATAATCTCTTAAATTATTCCAACCATTAATCCATTAAATTTGTCACACATAGAATAATTCAATCATACCCTATAATCAATTATTCTAATAATTTGTCACACTACCAAAGGTTTTCTCATAACCTTATCAAGATCTTTAAATCATCTTTATTAATCAAATTATGTCACATTACTAAAGTCCCATATAGTTATTTTAACTATACCAAATAATTAATCAATTATCTGTCACACTTCCAAAGTTTCCAAAGAATTATTTCAACTAATTAATTACTACTGAATTAATTAATTAAAATAATAATCATTATTTTAACTGATTAATCAACCCCTAAGTTAAAAATAAACTCGTGTTCAAAGTGAATAGAGAGTCATCAGGGTCCATAGGCCCTATAATAGTCTGGTCCCTATACGGGTCCTACAAATAGTGATGCTCACAAAGTAAATGATAAAGGAGACTCCCAGACCTCGGATCTCCTCGTGACCTCTCCTCAGGCTCCACCCCCTCCTTAACCTCGGAATCTGTAAAAGAGGAAAAGTGAAACACATGAGCTTTCGAATGGAAGCTCGATGGAAAGTACCTACGGGTCACAAAGACATAAGCATGCTGATATGTCATCAAAAGAGGTCACAACATCTACAACACAATCCTAGGAGTCTACGAGAAACAATTCAAAGATGCGACCCCTAATACGTAACCCTCGAGGCGTGAAGAGTTACAAAGAGAACTCAGGATCACTCCGGCTGAGTATGTCCATCTATTTGTAAGCACGACCTTTTGGTGGATTCGACCCTCGGTCGTAGGTTGGTAGAACTACCTCTCCTACGTGTTAACACGGTCGGTGTACCACGCCCACCAATGGTAAGACCTCCGTAGATTTGCCTTTATGGTGCAGATAGAAGATGCCGGGGGTCCTGACCTACATTCCCACTGTCCAGACTCTCTAGCTCTACTAAGTCCGAAAGCGGTAGACCATAGCAAATGTGGATACCAACATCCCGTAAAACAACCATACATGCTCAAAAGGATTCCAAAATAAATAATGACTCATGTATGTTATCAAAGAAGCTTAAGATATCAATGCATAAACAAGTCCAAGAAAACCCGAAACCGGGTAGGAAACTAGACATGTGTACTTACCTCTGGTTCGTTGAAACTAGATGTCCTTCTAGTCTTCTCTAGTGTGCCAATAACTCTCCGAGAGTATCTGGCATACATAGACCCTTATTAGAGTCAAGACTTCAACATGTTTCTAGTTACTAATGCACATTTATCGTCTCTGTTGGGCCTAGGCCCACTAACTTGGTCTTAAGGACCATCTCTCGGGTTACCGCCCTTACCCTCCTGTTGCCGTGTCCTTTAGTTGACCTTGAACTCGGCTTGGTCAAACTTAGTCAACTTTAGCCTACTTGTCACGGAGGTCCTGCAGGACCCTATTTAGTCATTTCTAACCACTTTAGGTGGGTGGGCCCATTTCCAAACCCCCATTACACGGTTTGAGCGACTTTGCAAATCTCTCAAATAATTCCAATATTAATCAAACTGAGTTTTTATCGCTTAGAATAACTTTATCATCCCAAAATTATTCTATTAATTTGCCCACAGTACCAAGATTTAAAATCTTATCAATCCAGTTGATTATTGAATTAACTATGTCACATCTTCCGTGGTAGTTCAAATTATTTATTCATTGCTACTTGTTAATTAATTGATTGATTGTAACATTGCTAATTAGTTAGAGACAATAATCTTTTTAATTGTCACACAAACATAGTCTCTCATTTATTTAATTAATTGTCAACTAGAACAATTAATTGTCACACTATAATAATTTCATGATTATTTAGATAATGCGTCACAACACATAGTTATTGTAACTATATTAAAATCAACCAATGAAAATATTAACCTCAATATTTTGTCACACTTCTATAACTAGAAATGAGTTAATCAAGCATTACTAAGTTTAATTTTTCCTTTCTCAATGATTCAAGACTTAATTAACTAGATTAAGTGTCACACTATCTAAGTTTCATTTTAATTAATCACATACCATGATTTCAGTTTAATTATCTCGATTAATCCAGTTAATAATTTAAACTATACTATACTATAGTTTACTTTCAATTAACATCACACCTTTATAGTTTCCAAATTTATTGTTTCAACTAACTAATTACTATTAGTCACAATAATTAGCTAATACTTCAGTCCAAGAGAAAAATATAAATATTATGTCACACTAAATAATTAAATCATACCATTCTACTAATATGTCACACTAACAATGCTTCAAAAATATTTTAAAGTTATACTAACAATTAATTTAGATAATTGTCACAAACCATAAAGTTCTTTATAATTATTTTAACTAATTAATTAATACTGAATAAATTAAAACAATTATTATATATATATATATAAATATATATTTTATCTCATCTTCTTACGCTTCTCTTCCTCTCTCTATCGCGAAGGGGAACTCACCTTGGGAGTTACGCCACACCGCAACCACCGTGAGCTTCATCTACACCGGAATCCTCATGTAGGGAAGTTACTGCTGAGCCGTCATCTCCTGGAGCAGCTATATCTCTCTCTCTCTCTCTCTCTCTCTGTTCAGAGCTCTCACACTTCGTGGTGATTCCCTCTTCTCAGGCCGAACTTAATTATATGTTCCACTACTCCTAAATGCTACCGACAAGGAAGAGAGTTCTTACAAGAAGGTTGAGGACGACAGTTAGCTTCAATCGGAGGACTTCCCGGCGTCGCGTGGTGCTCCTCTGATTTTCCGGCGAACGCCACCCGTGGCCTCTTCTCCTCTTCAGTCGCCGTTCTAGCCCTCTGTAGACACAAGTCATAGCCGCGAGCTCAGAAGACGGCGGCCACCAATGCTTCTCCTCCTGATTTCCTGCGCCGGAGAAGCTCTTTCTCCTATGGCTCCTCTCTTTCACTGATCTTTTCTCGCTCGGTGCATCAACATGAGCTACCCCCCTCGCCTTTTATAGGCTACCTGGGGGCAGGCGGAAGGAGAACCACCATCTTAACTACGCCGTGCGTCGTCCGGACTTCGCGCATGCAGCGGAGAGGGGCGGTGTTCGTCCGTTCAAGCGGGCGGAGAAGGACAAGCACGCCTTGGGATGCAGGTACTCAACGCGACCAGCGGTAAGGATCGTTTGATGAACGTTAACGGCATCCGTAATGCCTTGGATTCGATATCAACCAAATCAACGGTCCACGTTTGATCTCGCGCAACGGCTGAATTATCAGATTATGCCTCGAGGTCCTACCTTATCTTGAGATGAATGGTTACTATGAGTCCGCACCGTGGGGTCACTCCCACTAAACTATTTCACCTTGCCTCGTATCTTGAGATGAATGGTTACTATGAGTCCGCACCGTGGGGTCACTGAGGCCGTTATAATGCCTCGAGATAACGCACGGTATGAGATGTTTTAATCCCAACCGTTCATCCTTTCTTTATAGGGTTTTCTCATGGAAAATTTACCAGAGGTCCCTGACACTTTTAAAATTACATACAGGTCCAAGACGAAGAGGGAACAATTATCTTTAGTCCCCTAAACTTTTCAAAATTACTGTGAAGTCCTTCGTCACCTATAAACCCTAATTGGGGTTTTAAATCTCTTTAACTTAATT
The DNA here is from genome assembly GCA_026586065.1 of Dioscorea zingiberensis. Classification (NCBI taxonomy): domain Eukaryota; kingdom Viridiplantae; phylum Streptophyta; class Magnoliopsida; order Dioscoreales; family Dioscoreaceae; genus Dioscorea; species Dioscorea zingiberensis. Next base: position 25,880,010 of record CM048823.1, read on the forward strand.
TCCCTCATTTAACAGGGAATTTAATAATTTTAATACTAATTTTAATATTTTTTTAAAAAAATTTTTGGATTTACAAACTCTCACCTCCCTTTGGCTGTATCAACTTCTTTGGTCCCGTGGCTCACGGGAGAATAGTCACCATCTCTATTGATTCACGAGGTGGAGGAGGACGCCCTGACCAGATCCACAATCCTCGGGGATTAACGAGTGATTCCCATTCTCTACTAAGCCTCTAACTCATCTCTCTCAAAGTTAGGGTTATAATCATGATTAATTAGGTATGAAGCGATCTCTTATTGATGCCCTAAACCATCATTAAGTTTATGTGGTGCTAGCAACTTTGCCATTCAAACCTTACAAATGTATTTTATTACACTAGTCTTCTTTGCTGCCATGGCATAATACACACTTTTACAAATAAGCTCCTTGGGCATATTTCTCTTATTTACACCTACGAAGGGCTTGTATTTCTAAGGCAAATAAAACCCTCCAGTTTGTTTTATTAAGCTCATGTACCATTGACATTTGCAAATTAAATCCTCATATTGACAGTAAATCAACTTAAAGCCTTTATTAAAACTAAAAATCCAAATGGGTACAATACTTAACTTAGGGGTGGTGCTCTTATAGATTTGGACAAGCTAAGAACCCTTCGTTGGTTTGTCAAGAAACAAATGGGTTAACTTCACTCACGTGCAAAATGAATAATGTGACGGTGAAGTAGAAAAACATTGTAGGTGGCCTTTGAACAAAAAAATCCTTTGTAATTAGTAATTAGTAATAATGTCCTGAACATAATATTTTACCTTTAGCATTCTGGTTTGAACCTGATGTTAGTTTAATATACCCAATTCTAAAGCTTCATCATTTCCAAAGCTAGAAAACATCCACAAAAAGTTTGGAATCTTACAGAGTCTGTCAAAGAAACTTTTTCTCACCACCTGCAAACTGTAAATGACCACATTAAATGCATAAAAACAGAAAAAAGAGAGATAGCATAGAATGATACGGCATAGTTTAAATGCATTATAAAACAAACTGAATTTCCTTAAGATATTAAAAACAATGAGAGAAATCAAACAACTAGACATGCCTGAGGTACTTAGCTTGATAATTTTAGAACTGTTTCCATTTAGCTAGCAATAATATATTTCTTGCTTCTGCAGATCCACTACTGGATGGATACGAATTAACATAGCTACCTTTCCAGGACCCTTTGTATAGTGCTTCAGATTTTAGACAAAACATACAAGGCTAGATCCTTATTCACTGAATAATATACAACAAGTAGAGGAAGTGAAAGCCAAAATGAAATTGAAAAATGAATTAGAGGGAAAAGTGTATAAAGATAGAAAATAAGAAATAAAGTCACACATAATATTTAATTAATAGGTATTTGAATTAAAGTCGTACAGAAACATAGAAAAAGTATAGAAAGGACCTAAAGTAGCTGTGTAATGAAAATCCATCAAAATGAAACTTGTATGCAATAAGAAAAACACAGTAGTAATCAATTTATCACTTCTATTTGGTGGAACACAAAACAAAAAGAAATAGCAATCCCGTCCAGACATTGGATTATTGGATGCTTCAAACAATTGATCCATAAATAAAGCAACAGGCTTTCCTACAAAAAATATTAACTGGGAAGAGAATTTCTCTAAAGCTTCTTGAAGAAAAGTGTGATTAATGCTTTGATGCATAGGGAAAGCACTCAAGATAATGTCTATCAAACATTAATAATCATCAACATAAAAAGTTTAAGAAACAATATCATCATATTACGAGGTATCAAAGCTGAATGGAAATCAGTTCAATAAAATAACTTTTAGTAAATATGGATAGTTGATCTCACCAAGTACATAAGGCGCGTAACCAAGGTAATACAAGCTTTTTATGTAACTCCCTACTTCTTCTTACATATGGATGCCTTTTCAAACCTTTTCTTTTGGCCAATCCCAACAGAACCCTTACATGTTTCTTCCCATGTGTTCATTAGTTCATTTCGAGAGCATTTTAGACGTGATAGAAAAATAAAAAAGCAACTTTACTAGCCTATCAAGGACTCATGTAGTGAGAGCCCCCTGAGGTCGTACGATTGCTTGAACTATATCATTATCCGATCAAAGCACCATGCTGGCTTGGGCATATCACGTAATTGGAGGACCAACATAAAGTGAGGGCTAAGGTGATTCGGTACCCAATTCCAAAGTGATTGGGGAGCGGTTTAGCCATGGAGCATCGCCCGTTAGGATTTTGCTGCGCATTACCAACTCTTTAGGCCATAAAGATCTGGATTCGCCAAGGCCTTCGACCCCCCGATCGGAAAGCCTTCAGTGCTTGACGCCAAGACATACGGGGTCCAATCGAGATTTCCTCAGTTATCCTTTCCTTCATCCTCAAATTCTATTTTTTTTGCCTGTCGTTTCTTCATTTTTGTTGTTTTTTTTGGTAATAATTTGTATGCAAATTTAGGATATGATTTGAGTCCGATTTGATATTGGATTTTTATGCAGGTTATATAATTTGTTTAGTTTCTATAGAATTACTATAAGTTTTGTTGTTTTTAATAAAAAATTTTGCCAATTTTGGCAAATTTATATATAGAAGATAGGTTTCTAGGTGCTAGTTTCTTTTTGGAAGCTATTTAAATCCTTCGGCTTGTAGGTTAAATTTTATTCATTGAATATTGAATAAAACTTTCTTCCAAGTTGAAGTTTCGCAGTAGACTGCCTTCCTTCTCGCTTTCGTACTCCCCTCGCTGTGTTCTTTGTCAATCCAATCGGGTTAGCACACCGCCCTTGCAGTAAGTATAATCTACTACCTTGAACGGTAGTCAAGGACTTGTCATATAATAATGCATCGCATCCAACTATCTTCCATTCCCTCTAAGAAAAGGTGTTATTTTCTTCTAAGTAGACCACTCTATATCGGCGAAACAATAACGAGACACAAAATAACAATTATTTTGGTTTTTTGAGATTTCTAGAGCAAAAGTATATAGGCCGTGCACTCTTTCAGAGAACAGACTAACAGGATGGACTCTGTATTGGATAACAAGAGAAAAACAAAATAACAAGCACATGCTCCAAAAACCAACAGAACAGGCTATAACAGAGACATTATTCCCAAATTTCTATTGCCCATTTTTACAATGTTGTGGGTATTTTATTTGTAGTCTCCTTATAGTTCTACCTACTATAGCATACAAACCAATGAATAGTATTCGAAATATAAACTCCCAAGAACCTACCTCATTGGAAGTGGCGCAACAGAGAAGGGCTAGCTTCTAAAAGCTTTTAGTAGCCTCACCTACCTCACTGCTGCATTGTGCTCTTCTATTAAAGCTGAACTATGTAAAGCATAGCTTATTCGCATCTACGGCCATTACCGATCCCGCTTCTAGTGTCCCTGTCACGGGTACAACCGGCTCAACTGGCTCGCCGGCCATTCCCGGTACACCAATTAATAATTTAATATAAATTATTTTCTTAAATATTATTTTTAAAATCATAAAATATTTTTTTAATGAGCAATAATATATATATATTCATATTAATTATTGAAGGAAAAACAAATACATGTTATCAATTCTCATCTAAATCATGTCATGCTTAATATCCCTAACATAAAAAAGTCTCTAGAATCGCATATATCACCAAATTCAACGCTAGTTTCATTTACTAAAGTTGCAAAATCTACAATCCATACTCTAATCATTTATCTAGGGATTTAGTTTTTAGAATTTTTATCTTAATAAAATTACATAATTTGCCCTTTAACATATATTAAAAATTAAAAAATACAAGCATAAAATGGTCATTTTAGGTAAAAGCATTGACCCGGCAGCCGGTCATGGAAAACCCGCCGGTCGTCACCGGTTTGGCCGGGTTTGACGCAAGGTCAGCATCTGGTCAATCCGGCTTCGATCGCTTAAACGGAAGTCAACCAGTTGACCCGGACGGCTTTAGGCACCGGGTCACTGGAGTCAGACCGGGTCGGGATCACCGGGCCGGTCCGGGGTTTAATAACTATGCTATATGTAGAGTGGTTAAAGTGCAGACCTACCGTTTCAACAGGACTCTATGGAGTCAAGACTCATCAACTAGCAACTCACATATGAATCAATACAGTTGGAAAGCCGAAACTCCATTGGCTTTATATGGTTGACTAATCAGGCAAAAATCTACACAATCATCCAAAATAGTTTCTATGCGTCCAAATCAAATTCTTTCCCAACGAGATCATACATTTGAAATCAAAATCTTCTTCTTTTATATATAAAAAATTAAAACCAAGAATAAAACTGTAAAGAAAATTGGAAAACTAGGAGAGCTATGATCTAGGAGAAAAAGCTACAAAATAAATAATAAAAAAAAAAAAAAATCAAATAGGAGCATGGAGGGAGGAGGGAGAGAGGAAGAGAAGGAAGAAAAAGAAGGCTACGTACGTTGCCTGTAGGATGCCTTTGGAGGATTGAAAACAGAAGAGGGTTTTGGAGTTTCTATTAAGCTAGTACTCAAGAGGAAGAAGATAAGAGGAGTGGACCGAGGAAGCTAAGCATAAGAGGAGGGACTCCAAGAGGGACTCCATTCAACAATCTCTCGATCAATCTCTCCATCATATACAAAGATCCACTTAGAGAAATCAAGCCAAGAGAGCAAGAAGAGATCGTAAATCCCGTAAATGGCGCATGAATCGGGAGGAATTGTGGGAGGGCTTCATGCACGGGACAACGCGTGAGTGAGAAGAGAGAAGTTATTTGACCGCATTCATCACTTGTGCACGAAAAGTGTGATCGGGAGGCTCTCCTCAAGTTTCCCCGGCGCCGCTGCGCACAAACGTAGGGTTCCTTCCTGGGCCTCCTCAACCAACACCACGCCACAAGCACTCCGCCTTCCTCGCCACGTAAGTCGTGGAAGAAGTTTAAGTGTTTTTAAAAGGATGAGCGCCAGGCTTTTAGTCGTTGTACTTTGACCCAATGTTCATTTCTCATTCTTTCAGACTTTTAAAAAAATATCTTCGATATGGTAATGGATTTTGTTCTAATATGCCCCTAGCTTACTCATGTGGCAAAGACATGTGCTAAAAGATTTCAAACATTACGCGCTTTTAGTGGAAAGGGTTAGGATGATGTGGCACAAGGACATGTTTTGATAAAAAGTAATTTGAATAAACTAATTTTTTAAGTGTCGATGTATCGGGCTTCTCTAATAAAAGTTAACCGTAAGTTAGCCACTATGTTTTTACATAACCTCAAATTAAATCTCCTAATTATTTCTCTAATTATGTTTATTAATTAAAACCCCCTTGTCAATGGTTTGTATCATGGTTTTATTAAATGTTGTTTAATTGCATAATCCTGTCTCTGGTCTTCTTAGTTTAAAGAGATGGGGACCTAAAATGAAATAATTGAGGAATGGAGGGCTAAAGTGCAAGTTGCACTCATACACATGATTTAATAAATAAAAGGACTTGCAGTGTATATTTTCGAAGGAGAAGTGGGTTTTTGTGAAAATATGCCATCCTTGCATGCAAAGAAAGGAAGTGGATGTGTAAAGATGAAATTTTAAAGAAAATCCAAGGGTTCTTTACTAAATATGCATGTATATCTATGCACAAAAGTTTTATTAAATCAACAGACTTGAGAGTTATTTCCCATTAAGCATCAAGGGTAGTGGAGTTCCTAATGCAAACAAGAGAGGGACGTGCATGGCTCCAAGTCTTGGCCGTCCGTCTCTCTTTTTACTTCTATTATTATTATTTTTTCTCTTCCTTTTCTCTTTCTTCTAGATAGATAGGATAAAGAATACAGAGGGCTTGGATTTAAGATGAGATGGGGTCAAGGGCTTGGATATGCCTAGTGCAATAGGATTTAAATCACTCAAGAAAGCACGTGGAAAGTGGGTCTGAGGTGGGGCTACTTTCATTTTAAAACCACGTCTCCTAGACTGTTCATTCGTTTATGTGGAATCCAAGATGGGATTTGATATGCATGTTGTCGCGATTTGTAGCCGGGCGCGGGCAGTGTTGAGTCCCCATCGGACTCCTGTAGCCTCGATGACCCCAAAACTAATTCTCCATGGTTGTATTATTCAAAAAAAATTCTCCTTGGTTGTATAAGGAACGCAAAACCTCTTGCGCCAAAATCCCACCACTTTCTCGGATTTTCCAGTAATCTCAAAATGAGAGAGCTTGAGAGTGAACATCTGCCATTGTTGCTCAGCTGCTAACCTTGTTTCCCGGCAGGGCCGAGCACTAAGCGAGAGAAGGGACAAGAAAAAGAAAAAGGAGAGCAGCTACCGTCATCACTGAAGCTTGAACCGGGGAAGCTCGGCGGTGGAGTTAACTTTTCACCATGCGCGGGCAGCAAGCTCTGGCAGATTCCTACACTCAGTCATCGAAGTTGTGTTGTGTCAGAGACACCTTCCTAAACTCTCGCCACTTGGTGAATACTCTTCCCTAACTTCCTTTGGGAACTTGTCATGCATGCATATATGCCTTGAAATTCGGGGTTTAGATGGGGGGAGACTTGCCACTATGAAACCTTTGCTGGTTGGTCATTTTCTGCTGCTGCTTGGCTGTGTGTATAAAGTGCTCATCTTCATGAACGGGAACAGAATATAGGGTTAAGGGTCTCAGAAAGTGAGTATTGGTGAAGGTGCCTTTACCCTAGAGTGGTAATACCCCTTCATGCTTGGATTATAAGCAAAAAGATAGGGTGATGAAGAAGGTTAAGTTAAATCCAATGAACGTCTCCATGCCTCTGTGAGCCAAGAACAATGGATAAGTGACCATTAATGAGTTATATTTTCACAATTGGCTCTAGAGATGGAAACCATATTATTACATAAGTGTGATGCTTGAATAAATTGATGGGCAAGTGAAGAGTGAGATTTAGATTAGAGGTGAAGAGGGTGTGCTGAATGAACCTGGGGTTGAAGCAAAACCACTGGTGGAGTTGCAACTCATCAACTAGCTCAAAGAAGCCCATGCTTACAAACTTTTCGACCCACTCCCTCGTTGATTTTGAGTTCTAGAACTTCATACTGAACATATCAACATGAGAGTATGATAAAAATAATATGTAGGATAGCTAAATGCATGCAATGATAGATGGGAGTGCTAGAATACATGCATTCATGGCGCAACTTTTATGGACTGAGTCGGGCTTCTGAGGATCAAGACATGAGGGATTTGATGTCTGGGCATTTTGTGATGGGCCACAACCTATTTATGATAGGCCTGTCGATCGGGATGAGTTGGTAAGCATGAGATTAAGTGAATATTAGATTTGAAAACCGTATAAAGGATTTGGTTATTTATTGAGGCTAATCATGTTTGAAGCAAATTTTGCACTCATACACATGATTGTAGGTATAAAGTCCCTCATCATTTCATAGTTTTCTATTAGGTGTGAGTCTGAGATTCCGTGTGGTTTGGGTCGGTGGTATAGATTTGTGTTTCCAACGCCGGGTTTGATGGTTAGCGTTTCGATTTTCTCATTTATTTTACTTATCTTACATTGTGTTTGACATGACTTTATTATGTTTCCTTGCGAGAAGCTCATGAACTTGTTGATTTTCCTTTTCGCATCCCGAGGAGTAGGACGCGTGGCTTAGGAGTGTCGAGAGATAGGACTTCTCTTTGGATTTGCTGGGATCATCCCCATGCCAAGGGCCTGGCCACCTCCTTATATGCTTGTGTGTGAGGGCATATGATTCTAGGTCTCCAAAGTAGTAGGAGCCAATTACAAGTGTTATCAGATTGTATGGTCTCAGGGCCTATAGATTGTATTTCTTTGCTTCCTACTGGCCAGGAATCCTAGCTGACATCTCGCATATTTGCATGTCCTTGGATTATGTTTATATTTTCTCCCAGCGCCTTTTATATGTGACTACTAATCAATCGAGAGGTTCAGATTCCCAGCAGGCCCCGCCCCTCGCCTCGTGTTCACGGCTTTGCTTATCACATGCCCGCGGGCCCTATGGTTTTGGGAGCCGGGCACATGACATTAACCATATATTCATTTCAGTATATCACCTATGGGCTTACATCGTGCCATAAACCCTTTAAAAGTGGGATATCCTCGGAATAAAAAAAATAACCGCATTTAGATCGGGGATTTCGCTCAGATTTAGTCTCAGGGATGTCACATAAGCACCTGTGGATATATTCGATCAAAACCCCTCAAAGTACACTCTGCTGATCAAAGATCAAAGATTTTTAAATTAACAAGGATTTATATTGAACATGATTTGTCAAAGTAAAAGGACCAAAATTGGCTTTAATCCTTTTTAAAATGTTAAAAATTTTAGGTTTTTAATTTTTTTTTTTTTTCTGTTTTTACTCTTCTAGTGTCCAATTATAAAAAATAAGGACCGGATTTTTATAATTATATGGACCAAAGTAAAATCTAGTTCTTTAATATCAAAACAAGAAATTGAAATTTTATGTATCATTAAAATCCGGGTCCTTATATAGCGCATACATTTTAGGACTAGTGTCCGTAACTTTGGTCATTAAAAGTTCGTCCTCTTAAAAACCACTTTTTTCTTGTAGTGGTGTGAAGGTTAATTGAGCATGCCTACTAAAGGTACTCTAAAGATTTAGTGATTGATCTAGTGAAATAAAACTAAACCAAGCCAAAACCTAGAAAAAACAAATGGAATGACATGTAGGAGTTCCGCTCGCAAACAATCGTGATATAAGTATAGAATCTTAGGGTTGCATGGACGCTTCAACATGGATAAAAAGATTAAATCCCTTTGGATTGGGCGGGCGCATGGATATCAAACTAGATGGAAAGAAAGTTATTCAAAGGTGGGCTCTTGCTAGGGAACTATATAAGCACATGGCAAAAATAATAATAAATTCCTTATTGCTAAGGAGAGTGCCTAACCAATTTCACCCAAGCCACTTGGATCGGTGATGCAAGATCATTCTTAGTCAAAAACCTATGGATGATCAATAATGCATTACCGATCATGTGAAACCTGGAAGACATGTGGGCCTCTGCACTAATGACCGGCCATGTGTAAGAATTATGAAGCATCCTCTACTTGAACCCAAAGCTTCATTCTACCCATACTCTATGATCATAGGAGAGAAGAACTTCAGCGCCTTTTAGCCGTACCCACCAATTATTCACGCTAACCTTTGAAAACTCATTCTCGATCTTTGCCAACTCACCCATTACCGGCCGCTTCCCCCATAGAAGAATATCTTTGAGAAGACCCGTAAGTCCAAACCGCCTTCTAGAAGGATTCTCCTTCAGCTCTGCTGCCTACCGGAAACTCAAACCGGCGTATTGAGATTTGGAATCTAGCTTCAGTAAATAAGCTGCCAAGTAGACTTTATAACATTTACGTCAAGCTTTCCTCCCAACTACAAAAGCCTATAAAAAGGAGAGAGGAAGAGGACTATTTGAAGCGATTCTTGACTACTTATAGCACCCATGTCGCATCAATTTCTCTCTTGTTTCCCTCTCAATCTCTAGGTCATCCTATGGTTATTTTGTTTTTATTTCTTACTCTAAGATTTTGTAAATGGAGAATATGTTTAGTGGATTTCCTCTTATCAAGGAGCATCATGGTTTTTTCCCCTTATTTTTTTAGGTTTTTCACGTTAAAAATTTTGTGCTTCTTTTCCTCTATGTTTGACTTTTGATTC